>APFE031171457.1:6449-66759 GCA_000404065.3 Pinus taeda | reverse complement strand
TATATTAGGTTGGGCG
This sequence comes from Pinus taeda, assembly GCA_000404065.3. Lineage (NCBI taxonomy): Eukaryota > Viridiplantae > Streptophyta > Pinopsida > Pinales > Pinaceae > Pinus > Pinus taeda. The sequence goes on along the minus strand of APFE031171457.1, from coordinate 66,743 downwards.
AACCTACCTATGGTTTTCGGTCCATGGTTTTGGACGCGATGGTTTTCAGTCCATGGTATTGGATGCTTCGACATGTATAAATATGTATTGTAACATTGACAGGAATATAATGAAAAATCAAGCTGGTAGTCTCGGTTTTGAGATCCAGTGGGAAATCTCTGTGTATATGTGATTTATGTGTTATGCTCTAACATTTTTATTTTTTCCTGTGATTTAGAATTCGTATGCAGGTAATTTCTATACGGGGTTAAAACCTACAAGGGGGATATGATACTGATACTAGATGTTATGCCAAGATATGTAGGATAAACTAGATTGGGATAGAGGTAAGCAACTATCCTACATTCCACAGTATTGAATCAGTAGACATTTTTTTAAATAAGGTACACATAATCATAAGAGAAGATCACAAAGTTCCACTATTATATATTGTGTTACACGCCACCCCAGAAAGGTGGTGGAAATAACATTGCAACACGTTGCGTGAATGGGAGACTACCAAACGAGCCATGCCAGAGAGGTTTGGTCAAGAAGGAGACCGACCACATGACTAGGTGAAGTATAGAGGAAACTTAAATCCCATAAAATATTTAGAGGACTGCACAGAGAAATAGGAAAGAGAGAAAGTACCAAAGGAATTTTGGGTGTATTTATTCATACAAACCTTAGGTACAATTGCACAGACATGGCATATATAGGAGGAAATTCGTAAACAGACAATAGATTGGGATATCATGGCTAGCCAATTCAACAGTAGTTTCTCCTTCAAAGATATTGATCAACACATGACTCAAGCCTTGTATCCCATTAAAAGGATCCTATTTACTCTATGAAAGTTATGGGAAGGTTGCGTTGATGATAAATTCCTACAATATTTCTATGAATTAGGGTATCCAAAATACATGTCTTGCGGAGAAATAGGCACATAACCAGAGGAGGATGATCTAGAAGGATTGAGACACCTTACATTTCAAGAAACAAAAGATGGATGTGATATTCTAGAAAGCCCCTCAGGAGACATTGCACACCTACTCCCAATGAAACTATGGAATCATAACATTGACTCAGAGAATAAACCCAGGACGGAATCCATCAGATATTATTGGGACGAGCAGGAAACTAGGGAGATGTTTGACCTGCTTCATGAATACGAAGACTTATTTCCATCCTTAGTGACTGAACTAAAATTGATAAAGGGGGACATCAGAGAAATGAAGATTGTGCTGAAACCAGATGCCCATCTAGTGAAACATAGGCCATATAGGCTAAACCCAAGAGTGAAAGATAAAGAAAAGAAAGAGATTGACAAAACGTTAGAGGTTGGACTTATCTTCCCAATGAATGAAGCAACTGGATTAGCCTGATTGCAATATAGAACAAGAAGAATGCCACGAAAATCAGAGTTTGTGTAGATTATAGAAGCTTGAACAATGCATGTGTACATGAACCATTCCCGATGCTGCTCAGTGATGAGGTTATGGACAACATTTTGGGGAATGAGGCATATTATTTTACCGATGGATTTTTAGGCTATCATTAGTTCCGCATTGCAGAGGAAGATAAGAAGAAAACAACATTCATGATAAAATGGGGGTCATATGCTTATCATGTAATTCCATTCGGTCTTAAGAACGTGCTAGCAATTTTCTCACGAATTTTCATAACTGAATTTAGAGACTATATTCACATATTCTTAGAAGTGTACATGGATGATTGGACGATGTACAATTTGCTGAAGAAACACCCTAGGCTATTGTGGGTCATGTTTGAAAGGTGCAGGTAGTTACAAACCTCATTAAAAATTAAGAAATGTATCTTTGCAGTTCCATTCAGAACACTACTGGGCCACATTGTTTGCAAAGATGGGGTGTGTGTCGATCCCGCAAAGGTTGTAGCAATTGTAAATATGGAGTTGCCAAATAACGTAAATAAACTGTGAGAAAAACTGAGCCATATAGTGAATTACTGTCGATTTATTCGGAATTATGCATCAATTACAATGCCTATGGAGAAACTATTGATGAATAGAGGATCTTTCATATGGACGGAGGCCTTCTAAGCAACACTGAACAACTAAAATAAAAACTAGTATGTGCCCCTATTCTTGTATACCCATACTAGAATAAGCAATTTCATGTACACATTGATGCATCAGGGATAGCATTAGGAGTAGTGTTGGCACAACCTGGAGAAAGAAACATGGATTAGCCAATTTCCTTTGTGAGTATGAAACTATGAATAATTGAGAAGAACTACAAAACAACAGAGAGGGAAGCATTGGTAATGGTTTACTCCCTACATAAATTCAAACACTATCTGTTGGGGAACTATTCAAGGTCTTGACATACCACTTAGCTTTAAAATACCTAGTGAGCAAACCTGTGTTGGAGGGTAGAACCTATCAATGGTTACTTTTGTTCCAAAAATTCACCTTCGAAGTGGTCATCAAACTAGGAAGGTTAAATGTGGGCCCAAACCATCTATTAAGGTTAGAATTAAGAAAAAATGAAGGACCATTAGATGACAAACTTCCAGATTATGACTTGTTCTGAATAGAGGCCATTCCATACTACTTAGAGGAGATTGTTATGTTATTAACATCAAGATACTACCTAGAGAGATACACGTCGAAGCAAAAATGAAACCTAATAGTGATAGCATAAAATTATCAGTTAATTGTAGGAAACCTATACAAGATGGGCCTAGATCAAGTTCTGCGAAGTTGTCTCCTTCAACATGAAAGACATGAAGTACTATGGGAGTGCCATACTAGGGTTGTGGGAGGCCATTGTTATATACATATTTGGGAACATCAACCCCTCAAAGAGTTGTTTCATACCCTAAATAAAATTAGTCATCTAAATACATCATTCCCCAAAAACTCCATCTCAGAAATCATTTAGAAAGTGTTTAAACTGAACCATACTAACTGCTACACTAGCGAAGTACGATGCATACTGACTGCTACACTGTCAAATTTTGATGCATACTGTTTAGGCCTTCTATAGGGTGCAATGTTCAAGGATGGAGAAATTTCTAGGATGTTTTGTTAGTTGGTTGCTCATGGAACCTTTTAGAAACTTCCCCTATGCCACTTGCCTCTTTGAATTCGCCCAAGGATGACCAAGGGAAGTAGGAAACCATCTCCAATTCCCCTCTCTTGTGGAACCAATTGTAACAAGTAGAATAACACTAATCAAACCCTATGGATGAATCACACCCTTGCAAACATCTATAAAAGGATCTACCATCCAAGAAATCAGAGGTTTGAATGGTTGTGAATTGCAAGTAAGTACTGTTATTTTTAGTGTTGAGGAGAGAGCATTGTATTCTTGTTGGTGTGTTCTTGCTAATTCATGAGGTGGAAAAGGATTGTTGCTGGGAGGATGGAACTGGATTAAACAACTGGGTTGTAATTCTCCTTATTATTAATAAATTTCTTCAGGATTTTTCCCAATTGATTGTGTAATTGTGAATGCTTTCATTTGTTCATTATATATCTGATTCTATAATGTTTATGTTGTAATAGATCATGATTCTTTGACAATTCTTTGTTGTTCTACTTGTGCAGGTACTCTCCAAGCGTGTTAACTACGGGGAGGAGTTACTGGATCTTCCAAAGGAGAGAGATTAGGCAAGGGATCAAGCAAAAGTTCCAGGTTGGTTTCTATTATCTTTCTCTTATTTGTTGCACATAGGAAAAATCATTGAATTGCTTTAAACTGTTGTTTCTAGGGTAGCTGCTAAACCTAGAGGGTTAGTCGTTCGACAAGACAATAATTTTCCCAGAAACAAATTGGCAACTCCACTGGGGAAGGAACAGATTTTTGTTTTTGTTTTTGTTTCTTTTATGTTCAATTCTATAAACTATAGACAAAGTCTGAAGCCAACCAGGTAGCTTTCGAACTGCTTTTTCTCTGCAATTGCATAGTAGATGAATGTTGCTTCAGTCAATTTCTGGTTTAGTTTAAGAATTAAAAATTTGACTTGCAAGCACATCTAGATGCCCTTTTGGTAGCTTAGTAACCTCTCAAGACATTCCATCATACTTTGCTCATCATTATTCATCAAAACCAAGCTTGATTTCATTGAAAACTGCTCCACGTTTGATCCCAAACCTCTTTTAGTTGCGCTCTCTGGACCATCGCACTATCTTCCACTGTGTTACAATATGCATCCCACCTCCCAAGTGTAGAAAGTGTAATGCATATTATTTTCTGAGAAGCCCAGGTGTGATGATTGACTGAACTCATTGTTCCCATCTAGGACTTGAGGATTTTGATTTGTTTTGAGTTTTGGCTTGGTTGTTTTGTTGCATATGAACAATGCCTCTTCATTGAAGCTTACTTGAATCACTTAGATCAGCCTCAATCACATTAGGATTAGTGAATTCTTTTGTGTATTTGTTCCTCATTTACAATCCTTTGTCGAAAGTTGTTTTTGTTGATTTTTCGCTTTGATACAAAAAGTGTCGTAATTGTCGTTTTTTGTCGAAAAGAGAAGTGTCGTAAATTCTTCCTTCCCTTGACAATCGACTAAACTTTTCTTGATACATTTGATTTGATTTTTTTTCATTTAAAGTTTCTTATTTCTTCATCTCTTTAAAATTGAAAGTGTCGTAAAGTCTTCCTTTTTGTTTAACATAAATTGTCGTAAATCATCGCTTTTATGAAAAGAGATTTTTGATCATTTGTGCATTAATTTTCCTTTCCGTATCATTCACATTAAGGGAAGATGAAAATAAATACACGCATTTTGCATTATTCATATTAAATTTTGTGAATGCTTGATAGGAATAGCTAGGGAAATTGCATTAGATGTGCTCTTTTCTCTTTGTCAAAGATCTTATTGCTCTATCCTTTATTAGATAAGGTTTTCATCATTCAAACTAAATCAAAGGTTTGTTTATCATGATAGTTTCATTTTAGGAATTGAGAACATACATCACATGGTGAACCTTCAAAGGAAAATTTTAAGCAAGATCAACTTAGAATGAACCTCAATTACCTTAACAACGCTTTAGAATTTAACACAACACATCTAGAGGTCTAGGCTAAAGACGTGTTCTGGCATCGTTAAAACTAGTGGCTTTCATTTTCATTGAAGGATGGGTTATTCCTCCTCTTTGATATGAAAAATGCTAGCATGGACTTGTGATCCTCATACTATTGTGTATATATTGGGATACCACAATAAGCTTGAATCCTTTATCCATAGGAAACCGATTATGTCACCTTATTGATCGAAATGCACTAAACACAACATTCGGGGAGATTGATTTCCGTACATTTCCTTGGTAATTTCTCTTTAATTTACCACGAAGGTGTATATTGTAGTTCTGCGATTGTTTTGGTAAACCCTTTGTCTAGATTGTCCACAGTAGTGAATTTCATTCCTTTTTGACTCTCTAAAAGAAAAGGTCCATCTAAGCACTTGTCCTTTCAGGCTGATTAAAAATCGAAGGAGACTAGAGTCATGTTTAGCTTTTTCTCGACTCTTTAAAACTGAAAAAGCAAAGTTGTGTCCAAGTGTCATTAAAATTAGTTGAGTGCGAATAACATCCCTATTCCTTAGTTGATCTTAGGTTGGAACATATGGCGACAAATTCAGAGTCCACTGATCAAGGAATCCCTTTTGATGGAAATCCTAGTCCTTTTCCTTCTTTCAGAAATATTGGTGCTCCTTATATGGCTACATTGTCCCTTCCGGAATTTACCATTGGCCTACCAGTATGGCTGCTTTCAACTTTTTTGGTTCAAAATGTCGTGATTTCTCCACAATTGAGTACACCTCCAACTCGACAAAATCAACCTCCAGTTGATCCTAGAGTTGACCCTTTGCGTTCTTCCTCGGTTGTTTCTTCCTCCCCTTCTTCCTCCTCACCTGATGAAAGTATTGGTACTAGTAACCAGGTGGCTAAGAAGAAGAAGAAATGGAAGAAGAAGAAGAAGAAGAAGAAGAAGAAAATTCAACAGAGGGGAAACCAAGCAGTCATTGCTTTGAATGCAACCATTGATGGGAAACCATCCATTAAGCCACACAAAGTTCGATATCCATGCATAATTTGTGCGAGGGACCATCTTCATAGAAATTATCCTTATATTCATTGGATATTGGAAGAATGGTCTTCCCATTCACACCATCCCATGTCAACAACCTTTGGAGATCATCTTGGTGACACACCATCAACTAGTGATAGTAAAGTTCATGGAAAGAAAGGAAAAGTTAAGTTTCCATGTAGGATATTTAAAGGGAATCACCCCATTTACCTTTGTCCCTATCTAGATGAAGCCAAGAAAGTGTTGGATAACCATCCTGCTTCACTGCAGTGACTTCCATCTGGTTATAGGAAACTCTCCCTAAATCATTAACTAGTCGATGAAGTGATTGACCAAAATCAACTGTCAGTTGAAACCACTCTCTCTGAAAGTGAATCCCATAAGTCTATACCCGATTCAAATCAATAGGTCAAAGTAATGGTTGATCCAATTTCACCTTCAGCTAATCGTACCTTTCCCGAAGAGAGTGAAAATCATACCACTCAAGTTATTTTTGTTACCTCAGGTTCAAATGAGCTTGGGGGAAATCCTAATGTTACATCAAGACAGGAGGAAAATCCTACTGCTCCTCTAACTCAAGGGGTTAATCCTCCCATTTCTATGGTACCCCCTCCAAGTAGACTAGTCACTTCCTTTGATTGGAATTGACTGGCAGGATTCTGCCTTTCTTCCTATGTGCCTTTCCAGATCATAGTGCAGGTTTTTAATATGATTATATCTGGAATTATTATAAACAAAGTTGCATCAATGAGTATCCTTTCCTCAATTTTTTGGAAAGCGCTTGGTTCGCCACCGCTTGTGCCAGTCACACAAAATTTTTTAGGCTTTAATAGAGGAACTAGTCAACCGTTAGGGATCCTCCTTAGTTAACCATTACTTTGGGAGGAAAACCCATTTATCTAAATGTGATGGTAGTCCCATGACCTTTAGATTACAATTTACTTCTTGGGCGCGACTATGTTTATGACATGGGAGCTATTGTTTCAACACTCTTTTGAGTGATTTGTTTCCCGCATGAAGGAAAAATTGTCACTGTTGACGAACTTTCATTTCCCGGTCCAAATATAGCTCCTAGTCAACCATCATCCCTAAATGGTCCATTTATACCAATGGTATTATCCCCGCCATGGGTTAATTATGTGGCAACCTATTCCATACCTACATCAACTGATAATTATTTCAGTGATGTTGTACATCATGTACTAGGGGCATTGGAACCAGATGTCTCCTTCATGTCCTCTTATGAGTTGTGATCGAAGGTTGAGGATAGTTCTTGGTATTGTGTATACCTCGTTAAAAAATAAAACAAGTAGCATGAGGATAGTTCTTTTACTATGTCAACCTCGTTAAAAAATTACATAGGTCCATGAGCCTAGTTCCTTTTCTTGTGTCAAGCTCATTAACAAATGAAACAAGGAATCAGAGTAGAGTTCCTTGTCTTGTGTCAAGCTCATTAAAAAATGAAACAAGGTCTTTCACTTGATCTCAGAAAAGAACCTTTATTCCATCCACTTGATAGCCATGTGTAGTCTACATAGGTGAATGTAATGAAGCTTGAGGGCATGCAAACCAATTCAAGCATAGTTTTTCATTTCAAGCTTGTGCAAACATGAAACCAAATCCAAGCATAGTTCCCTACGGTTCAAGCTTGTCTAAAAATGAACCCATTTTCAATTTTTAACCCTTGTGATTGCCATTCTATCAACCTTTTGAGCCTTGGTTGTGTTCATCCCATCGCCACCATCCCTTTGGCCAATCATATGCTTTCACTTCATTGTTTTACCCTTTTTGAGGAACAGTTGCAATGAGTGGTCTTATTAGCCAGCCTCTTCACATAAATCAACATGTTTTGAGAAGTTCCAACATCACTAGAACTAGTTGCTACCTTAGACACCACTCGTTCCTCAAATATAGTCCACTTTAAACCCTTTTTAGACTCATTAAACATGAAAATATTGTCGAGCACTTGTCTTTTCTGAGTCATTAAAGTACTGTAAACCTCATCCCTCTTGTATTATTTTCTCCTTTTTCGGACTTGAGGAATTACTTTACAAAAAAAGCTTATGGAGTTTTATTTTTGTCCCTTTTTCAAATTCTCTAAACATGAAAAGGACCGAGTTATCCTTGTCATTAAATTCGTTAAGATAATAGCAACAAACTTGTATATCTAGACGAGACTGAGTTTTCATTGTCCCTAAACTTGTTAAAACATCAAATAGTGATGAGTTTGCTTGAAGGGAGAATTATAGAACAAGAATATGTTATCCTCCTCAAGATTGACAAAAAGAAAGAGGTACTGGTTAGCAATGACTGGGGAAAAAGGTGAAAAATCTTGAAGAGTTTATGGTAGCAAGTCGCTCTTGAACATGACACTTTCACTTCATCTCGATGATTGAGTTGGGTTGGGTTATTCCGTTCAACAGTCATCATACTGTTGGTCTTTCATACCATCCATCTTTTGGGGTTAACACTACCAATTCATCTCAGTTTCACCAACATGTTCAAGAGAAGTCATCCAGTTAAATGTCCCATACATCGCAATACCTCCAACCCTCATATTTTCATGACTGCCATTCCTGAACCTTGTGTTGTCAATTCATTTTCACCTCCAGAAATCATTTTCTTCATTTCATGTCGTAGATGTGGGATACATCAAGGCCCTCCTACAACGAGTCACTTCTTGTTAATGTTAGCTAATTATCAAAGAAGTTGACTTAGAAACAACCCTTTCAGTGCTTTGAAGCTCGCATACATCAATTGCAAGTTTCTCACTTTTGGCGATAGGTTGATATCAACGGCCTTCGATCGAAAGATTTTGAGTGGTGTTCAACATTAGATCATGTATTCACACCATATGAAATGTATTATAGTACCTTGATGATCATTATCATTATTGGTGATCCCTCTCGCGTCTATTAACAACTCACATCATTGGCTGGTAATCAGGTGATGTTTTTCCATGTTCAACCTCAGGACATCTTTTCACATGGTTTGACTTGTACATCGAGGAAAGATTGAACAAGTTTGAAGACCCCAAATATAGTTTCATCCATCGGGGTTGTGATATAGATATTGTAGCAAGATTCATCTTTGAGTTTATTATATCTATATTTGGATGTCCAAAAAGCTTATCCAGTGATCAAGGGATGCATTTCATTAATGTAATTGTCACTTCTCTTCTGAATAACTTCATGGTCCAGCATCACAAAAGTAGCCCATACCACCCACAGGCCAATGGATGCTTCAATCCTTTAACAAAATACTCGAGAAGGGTCTCACAAAAATTATGTTAGCAAATCAAGATGATTGGGAAGAATGTGTACCAGCAACATTATGGGATTACAAAACAATGATAAAGAGGAAACACAAGAAAACACCATTCTAATTGGTATATGGTAGAGAGGAAATGGTACTTGCTGAACTCATCTTCCCTACCATTTTTATCTCAGAGGCCACGAAAATGACATATGATGCAACATTGAAAGAGATAATGGAACAATTGATGGAGTTGGATGAATTGAGGTTTTTAGCATAATTCCACCATTTAATTGAATAAAGGAGATAGAAGTCTTGGCACAATAGACACATCAAAAAGCAAACCTTCAAGATATGGGATCATGTTCTACTGTATGATAGTAAGTTTCAAAAGTTTCCAGGAAATCTTTAAATGCATTTGTTGGGGACATTCATAGTTGCGGGGATTAAAGATTCTAGGGCGGTGAAGTTAGCGCAATTGGATGGGATACTATTTCCTAGATGGGTGAATGCTACATGCCTAAATCCTTTCCACAAATCCATAATTGCACCATCAAATTGAAGGGGTCGTGGAAACGAGCGCACGAGTAGGTTTTAATCAATAATACATAACCTGTCTAAAATAAATGCATAGTGAGTCACACGAATCAGTGGCATACTCCTTTACAGTTCATATTTTTTTCATTTTTGTTGTTAAAATATAAATAACACATGTCATTCTAGTTACGATAACCATATCATGTCACCACAACCCACTCGTGGTCGAGGGGGGGATAGTCACATGTTCCACAAGTCTTTTCCGTTGTATTACATGTCTTTTCCATAATAAGTAGGCATTAATACACTTGCCAAACATAGTTTTGTAAAATATTTTCCCGTTAAGGAATACATACGCTAATAATTACAAACCATTATGGAAAATTTATTAACCATGTGGCCCACTCTATCCTTTCTGGTGCTACATCATACTAGTCAGACCTAGGTCAGTAGACGATGACATAGCATGATTAAGTAGCATAGCAAAAGTTGTCATAGTAATTAGTTATCAAGTGCAATCAGAAAGGTCATGTCAATTTTGTCTACTTAATTTGCATGGAAATGCAGGGAGTTTAAGAATTTAAAATGTAGGTGACAAAAAAAATTCAGGTTTTCTCTGAGAACCAATAGCAACAAAGAGGGAAGGACCCCAAAATTTTGATAATTCTTGTCTACCAGAGAAGCACAAAGATGAAAAAATCTCTTATGTCAGTCTCAAATTATCAACTGGACATGAAAATTATAGTGGTAGAGAATCTGTGTGAAAAATATGATAAATCAACACTAGTGCATAATGATTTCTTGGATTGCTTCCAATTTCCATCATTGGAGAGGGAATTATACGTTGACGATGTGCCAAAGGGAGATAGCACAATCAAAACCAAGATTAAAGAATATTTCAAAGGCCTTCAGCGATCGACGCTGATAAATATTAAGAGTCTGTCTGTTTTCGAGATGCAATTGGTAGAAATGAAATTCACAAAGCTATTAGCCAACATGATGCATGGGGGATTGCTATGGCTTGACAAAGAATATTTCATTCGTGTTGAGGACATCCATCACCTGACAGAACTCTCTGTAGGAGGAAATGCAGTGGCTACAATGTTTTGAGGGAGGAACAAAGAGAGCGAAGAAAGATGGAGACAAGGATTATTAAGAGAAATACAACACCAAGTGCGGGGGAAGAGGTCCGAGGATTGTTCTTATCACCAAATATTATATTAGATTTGACTCCTACATAATATCATGGAAAATAATGAGGCACTTTTCTAGGAACCAATGTACCCTGGACGCAATTTCAGTTGCAGAACACTACTAGCAAGGGGAAGTGCTAAACTGGTCAGCCTTTGTACTGAATGAGATACTTGATGCCAAGAGCCAATTAGAAGTGAAAATTAGAGGATGAAATAGAGCCAATGGTTCATCAGATGGAGCAGCCAATGTTGGCCATCAAGCTAACAATTGTGAACTTCACTGAACCTTTAGGTGAGGAAACATAGTCCATGAATTTTCAAGGTTCCACTCTATTTAATCCAATAATAACCAGTCCCCTAGCTATATAAATTCCCACTATTGGTCCTCATGCACAATCAAGGCCAACAATCGTAAAGCCAAAGAAGAAAAAGGGAATTAAAAATTTGACCCCCAAGAAGCCCAAGACAACCACCACAGTCCCAGTTGTTGACCTCACTAGCAAGGCTAGTCAGTCCATACCTACATCCCCAATTATTGAAGAGAATCCCCAAACCTCATCCACAGTATCACCAAGGTTGTAGGATCCATCCCCAAATATAGCTTCCACCTCTACAACCTTGTTTGAAACAACCCCGCCTGGTACGTGTGTATCCAGAGAAGAGATGGAGGTGGACTCTACCGCGCAGTATTGTGAGCCTCTTCAAGGAAATCGCACTCATGCATCCTCTATGGTATCCCTACTTCTAGGGTTGGGCCCATTACCAGGAAATAAGCGAATGGTGTCTACACCACGGGTAGTGGGAACTAAGCTGTACTAGATTGCATTTCCTATCAATTTCCCATCGATTCCAAACCCTAACATTATTCGAGCTATGTCCCAATTCACACCATCTTCACAACAAGTAAACTCTCCCCCATCTCACTCAAACAAGTACATTGCGAGTGACCTACCCATTTGAAGTAGCTTTCTAGATCCAAATACAATGTAGGAAGAAACCTTGCAGCATTGGTCATCAACACAGTTGTTTGGATTCATCCAACAAGATACACAGAGAGTAGAAAAACTACATGATGACCTCGTCGGTGAACATGAATAGTAGAGAAGACAGTTGTAGGAGGTCACAAAAGAAAGAGATCAGCTAAAACAAGAAAATAGTGATCTACAGGCCCAAATAGATCAAGTCACAAATAAATTTCGGTTACTATGGCTGACATATCAAGTATTTTCACAGAAGCTCCCGAGGATATTACATCCTGCACGTTGGTTGATTGTTGTGACCATATCCAGACAGCGTTTTCAAGTTTGGTAGCGACAAATGCAGACATGAAGATGAAATTAGAGACCATCAGATCGATGTCGCCATATTCGGCTAATATATATGCTAGGACAATAGATGAGAATATCAGCACCATTGTCATTGCAAAATAATCACTTGCTCAAGTGCTCGTTGATGGGTTTTCCCTAATGTATAAAGTATATGACAGGTTAGGAAACCTGGCCATAAACAATCATCATGTCTACCCCCTATGAGAACGACTCTAAGCATTACTTGCTGACAACAAAATATTCACAAATGCCATTCGACTACAAAAGATCGATGAAGAAATCAGCACACTTGTGGCCCAAGAAAAAAAGATAAAGGAGGAATTTGTGAAAATGAAGAAGAAAATCAAAGACCTTAAACCTTTAGTCCGCGAACATGTCCTTGCCCTGGAATAAGTTTGCAACAACAATGAAGGTCAATGGAACAAAATAAAAAGCAACAAACTGAGTCAAATGACATCCAGCACAATATAGGAATCCATCAAACATTTTGACTTCATAGCAAGTGCATGGAAAGCAACACTTAGTGAATAAAAAAGGTTCAGGCAAGAAAAGACAACAGTTTTTTCTAAGTTGGGGCCTTCATTTGGAGGAGGCAGGCCAACAAAATACAAAATGAGAAAACGAAACATTTGTCACTCGAAGGGAATAACAGGAGCAGTCGCAAGCAGAAATACCCACAGACACCACTATAGCACCCACAACGCTAGAGATAGACTGACTCAGGGATGAGTCAAAGAAGTATGGTCGGGGCCTATTGGGGCCTTCCTTTTGAATTTTTAAATTTTTGAATATACAAATATGTAAAAATAGGTGGTGGGAGCAACGGTCAAGGTGCAGCGAAGACAGCTGGGAAAGGGAGTAAGACCATGCAATTGTGGAATAGTTGTGGCAAGGTGTTAGGAACAAGAAGAAATAGCCGAGTGAAAAAGGAGGAGGATGACAAGAAACTCAGGGGATAGCCATCCGAATGGAACTGACATTTCAGAGCAGTGAAGGAATAGATAAAAAGGATAGAACAACATGAAGAACAGTTTGATACTGGAGGGAATCTGGAGCATAGAGGAACCTGAATAAGAGGTGGAACAGTTGCAAGAAGACCAGAGCAAGGCTTGGTTTGAGATTAGGAGCATTATGTCATGGTACTTTATGTATTTACCCATGACTTCATGCTAAAGATGTATTATAATGGATCTTATGTTGAATTAATATAAATGAGTACTTGGACGAGTTGCATTGTATTATCTATGTGTAATGTCGTGATTGATAGTCATACTCAAAATTTTTAAATGTTGAAGGTCATTCCTCATATGAATGTGATATCTATAATGGTATAATGTCATGATGATTGTATGCTTTAATCTACACATAGAGTGATGGTTGTGATATTCTTGATACTCTTATGAACCCTTCTTAGTTCCTGTCATAGCACACCTCAGGTGAGACTCCTTACCCCTTGGGGTAGGGTGAAAATTTTGGCGTTGTCCTAGACTACAACGGTCCCTTGTTGGCCCATTGTGCCTGAACCCAAGGTCTTTCCCTGATGTCATTCGTGTGCCAATAGAAGCATGGTTAGAAATTTTTTATCAACCTACTCTTGATCCATGAACCAGTGATGTAAGGTTCGTGGGAAAAAGTGTAAAGTTATGTTTCCTTGTAGGTTATGCAAAAGGATTCAACCTAGTCACCTGTGCCATCATATGGATGAAGGCTCAAAATTTTTGGAAAAACTTACTGTTTCACAAAAACAACTCCCAACTAGTTACCGTGAACTTTCTCACAACCTATCATCACTTGATGAAGTGACTGATCTAATTCCGAGTACAATCAATCCCACTCTTCCATTAGAGATTGAAAAACATATCACTTAGGTTGACGAGCCTTTGGTTGATCAACTGGTCAATTTGATACCATTTTCAATTGATCCCACTCTCCCTTTAAAGGGTTAATATAATATCACTCAGGCTCTTCTTGTTACTTCATATTATTTTACACATGGGATAATTTCACCTGTTTCCATTGATACCCCACCAAGTGATGAGGCTATTTATTTTGATTGGAGTAGGTTGACAATACCTCATCCTCCTTCTTCTGCCCATTTCGAAATTTTCATGAAAGCATATGGTAAGAATGTATGGTGTAGAAATGTATATGAAGGTTCTTCTATTAGTATTCTATCCCCATCCACTTGGAAAGCTTTGGGTTCCCCTCAACTTGTGCCTATTACCCAAAATATTTTGGCTTTTAAAAGAATTATTAGTGATCCTTTAATGATCCATCCTATGTTACCTATCACTTTGGAAATTAAAACTATATGTATTGATCTTATGGCTGTCCAAGGTTCCTTGGATTTGAATTTTCTCCTTGGGTGAGACCATGTCTATGCCATGAAATTTGTTGTATCAACACTCTTTCGAGTGATATCTTTTCCTCATAATGGAAACATTGTGGCTATTGACCAACTTTCATTCATTGATCTTGATTCGACTACCAACCATCTGACATCCTTGAATGTTCCTTATATTTAAGTGGGATCTACCCCACAATGAGTTAATTATGTGGAAACCAGTCCCGTGTTTTCAATTACCGATGCAAGTGATCCTCTCACTCTTTTCTTGACTTCTTATGACTTAGATCTGACAATTGACATAGGGAACCTTATGGGGGAATTTCAAATCAATTTTCCTACCCCTTTTTATTCTGTTCACATGTCTTCTTTTCAGAGAGCTATTCTTCTTTCTGATGAAGATCTCTTAGAATCCATGGTTGGGAAATATCCCTTCGCATGTGTTTCTTCCAAATGGAAACCATGATCCAAATACTTGTGAGGATGGTTCTTTTATGGTGTCAACCTTGTTAAAAATGAGACAAGTTCTTAAGAGCATAGTTATTTTTGTTTCAAGCTCATATAAACATGAAAAAACCACTTAGGATGGTTATTTTACTTTGTCAACCTCACTAAAAAATGAAACAAATACCTGTGAGGGTAATTCTTTCACTGTGTCAAGCTCATTAAAAAAAGAAACAAATTCTTGCGAGGATAGTTCTTTTACTATGTCAACCTTGTTAAAAGAGAAACAAATACCTTTGAGGATGCTTCTTTTATTATGTCAACCTCATTAGAAATGAAACAAGTGCCTGAGAGGATGCTTCTTTTATTGTGTCAACCTCATTAAAAAAAGAAACAATTGAATGTGAGGATAGTTCTTTTATTGCATCAACCGCATTAAAACATGAAATAAAGTTCCTGTGAGCATAGTTATTTCTGTTTCAAGATCGCATAAAAATGAAACCAATTTACGAAGTTCATGAGCATAGTTCTATTTCAAGCTCATTAAAAACTGAAACAAGTCCATTGTAAACTAAGACTTGATGTGATTTTTATCAATTAACAATTATTGCATATTCCTACTTGTAATTTATCGTTTACTTAAGAAGATCAAACAAAGCTCGGGGGCATATGCCTCTCCATGCATAAATTGTAATTATGTTTTCTGTGTAACAATTTTTTAGCATTTTTTTATGCTTTTCTGCTACTTTTCCTATTTATCTTGCATTAGATTTGATTACTGATGCATTGACATTGGTAAACAACTGTAAGAAAGAAAAATCAATATCCATCGATATATTGTACAAGCAATACTGAAGTAGTAGTATTTTTCATTAGTTAAAATGACTATAAAAAGTGTGGCTTTACAAAAATGTCATCCAACAGCATGAGGACCTATGGCCTTTCTTATCTGAACGTGATAACACATCATCAAAAAACAAAATCTAAGCATAACACTAGCAGTTATGAATGATGATCATGGTATCGGACAATAATGAAAGCTACTCATCATAGAAAGCAACTAATTGGTTGAGGAACCCCCATAGTGTGCCTATGATAGTGGAGAGGCAAGTCATCAATCCCAACATTTTGGATCATATGGTCAACCTCTCTAGGTTGTGCTCTAGCTCAGTCAATGCCTCGACTGTGTCGAGGTTCTGTATTGCGAGAGTTACTGGATGCTCACTGTGCCTATAAAATATTTGTAGTCCTAATGGTCTCAATGGGCCCAAATCTACATGATCATTTCAGATAATTAGTTTTGGATGCCAAAAAATAAAAAAATAGAAAAATAGAAAATTGCTAAAATGTGAAGTTTTTACCTAGGTCACCACACTGTGTTCTAGCTGGTAGTGGAATATCTCGATCACTTGTGTAATAAAAAACTTCATCTGTAATGTCTTCAATCATGATGATTTGATGTTCCAACCATCCAAAGATATCAGGAGTATATCGAATCGTTGGGAATTCACCAGATCAGTGGCATGCCATCAGTGTAACCCACTTCAGCATGCGAGGATCTCATGGTCCTCCTCCATCTATGGCTACCTGCGGGGTGATAAGGAGGATCCTTTCTAGAGAAAACAAGATAACAAAGGCACTTACCCAACATTATGGATTTTTTCAGTTTTCACTCTAGTTAGTTGCCCTTTCAGGTTGGAAACTACCCCTTCACCCCAGTTGAATATTGTAGGCTACAAGAACTCTATGAAAATATACATATGAGCATTGGTGACAAAGCGAAGTGTTGCACTCCCACATAACCATGAAACAGTGAACCCAATAGCACTCACATGGATCCTCTCAACGGTTTTGATATCAATTCTCCTGTCTTTGAGAGTAACTCCTTGAAAGTAATGTTGCACTAATATGTGATAGTTGTTTCACAACCTCGTCTATGTCCATACATATAAATATTTACCCCATGGTGTGGGAACCCAGAGAAGAAGTAGTTGTCATTGACATCGATAGTGAGTCTATGGTCTCTGATCACAAAACATTCCTCCTGTACATTCCACTTTCTCACCATCCATTCCGAAAAATCTAACTGGGCTTTCATGCCTGATATTGTGAAAAATTTATACAGGCCACAGATTCTTATAACCTTTATTATTTCTGGATGGTTCAATGTAGTTATATCTTGTTCTTCGTGTTCACACTTTCTCCACTCCAATTTTGTAGCTCAAAGCCCTTCGAATAAACATGGAGGATCATTACAAAATGTTGTAGTAATTCTTTAAAAATATTTGGGCATTTTTAATTATTTTTTCAAAGCCCCCCAGCATTGTTTGTGATCATTTTTGGAAACTAGTGCATATTTGCACAATTATAGCCCTAGAAACTGTGAAAATCATGTTTTCCTGTGTTAAAAACTCAGTCGATGTGCGCATGCCCAATGAAGATGATCTGCACACACAAAGGGAAATTTTTTATTTAATAAACCCCACTAAAAAAACCAAAATATGCTATCAAATGAAAAATAAAAAAATGAAAACGAATATATTAGAGAGATGGTTTACTTGGAGAGGGTGACTCGTGATTTGGTCCAACGATTTGCCCAAAATCTGCCTTTGAATTTCTTCGTGAAAAATGCACTCTATCACTCTCAAATGGTAAAAAACAATTACGTGTTTTTTTATTTTTATAGGTTTTTAGGCCCATAAGAATATTGTTTTGGCCTATTGGCCTCTAAAATCCAAATTTGTAATGTTTTTACAATATTTTTTAGCGGTGATGATAAATTTTGAGTTTAATTGTGTAGAACATAGGTTATTTACGAAAATGAATCATTTTTGTGATGCATATATTTTTATCACTTTTTTGAACTCACTAAAAACTTACAAAAAAGCGAGACAAGTAGTTCTCTTTATTCCCTTTTCATAATCCTTAAACATGGAAATATTTTCAAGTACTTCACTATTCAAACTTGTAAAAGTAAATGAATAGTCATCTATTCAGTATAAGTTTACCGTTTTTAGAGAATGAACTAGACTATTAACGAAAGAGGTATACATTGACCTGTCATGGTCAATAGAGTTTTCTCCTACATTATTTTACCCTTTTTTGGGCTTGAGCGACTAAATTTATGAAAAATGAAACTATGGAGTTTACTTATGTTTTTCTTTTAACTCCCTAAAACTAAAAAATACTGATCTTTACTTTCTCTGGGCTCGTTAAAACTTTATGTTGAAATAAGTAAATGAGTTTTCTTTTTGTGTATTTTCAAACTCTTTAAACATGAAAACAACATTGAGAATGGGACTCGTAAAACTTAACAGCGTAGGACTCATCAATCATGATGGCACCGAACCACTCCTTCCTATGGTTCATTAAAAATACTTCAAAGGACTCATCTAAAGGATCAACTTACATGATAAGCATATTTTATCATCCTCAAGCTTTCCAAAAATAAAGAGGTACTAGCCAATAATGGTGGGGGGAAATTGGGAAAGAAAGTTTGTTAATATTATAAAAAGCAGTATGTCACTCTTGAACATGACACTCCACTACGTTCGTGTGTCTAGGTTGGGAAATCCATTTGTCTCCTAATTTACCACACCCCACTGAAAGTCCTCAGTTGGTTTGGGCATTATTTTAGAGTCAAATTCTACTAAATCAAAATATTGTGTTACCAATATGTTCAAGAGAAGTCGAACCTTAGTTGAAATCACCTTGCAATTCATAGCCTTCAATCGCATAGACCTTCTCTTTGTTAGTCTTGGATTAATACAAATTGTTCTTCTTCAAAACTTGACATGATTTTTGTGTCATAGGCCCTCCTACAATGGGTCACTTCCTATCAACTTCAACTCACTATCTAGGAACTTCATCTAGAAACCTTCGATACCTAGGAACCTACATGCCTTAATGGAAGGATTCTTACCTTCGATGACAAGTTCTCATCATTGACCTTTAATTGAATGATTCAATGAGTATTTGACTTCAGAACATCTATTCGCACTTCATAGACTGTACTAGAAATAACTTGAGAATCATTGTCATTATTGGTGATTTCTCTTGTGCCTATTAACAATTCACATCATTGACTGATAATCAAGTGGTTTCTACCATGTTGACTACGAGACATTCACTGACATGGTTAGATTGATACTATGGATTGAGAAATGGATATGAAGACCCTAGATCTAGTTTCATCCATCCAGACTATATAGAGTTATTAAATATTCATGATTGTAAACATAGAGCCATTTATGGTTGTGTCCATACTATGTCATTTATTGACATGGATCTTTAGATGTATCTTCATACTAGTTCTTTGAGACAATTATGCTCTGAGTATGGGAATGCCTACCTTAGTGATGATTTTATTTTGCACTGTAACATTTGATTGATTTTTTCAAGTCTCCGACTATAGTCTCTAACCTGAGCCTTAACATGAGAAAGCACTTTAGTCATCAAACATATTTTACAACTTTTCACTTTAGGGGGCAATCTGTTACATGCCATTTTGTTGCATTAGGAAAATGACCATCAACTTGGATATTTGGGTATCCATCAAAGTGTTCCAAGGCATCCCTTTGCAAGGCTAGAACCGAAAACATCCTAGAGAGAATGAAATTCCTAGATCTCAATCCTCAACAACTTATTTTTGGCTTCGTGCATAGTTCCCTAGTCCATTTCTGCGCATATGCACAAGATGCCATTATAAGATACACAAAATTGTGCTTTGTCTTACACTATGGCCTGTGCACATGACTTAATGCAAGTAAAAAATAAAAGGTAAAGTCTAGAATCTTTGTTAGTCAAATTTTTCCCAACTAACAACTTCAAATGGATGCCTACTCAAGCTTGATCCATCCCATGATGTAGCGACTTCCCTCTCTTTGTGGATCCCCTATCTTATCATTTTTGAATCTCATCACTTAGGAAGAGGATCCCAAACCTCCTCATCTTGGCATATAAATCAAACATAGGCCATAGGATTGGAGAGGACCATTGAAGGTAGGCTTATGATACAGAAATAAGGCTAGGAATATTTTCATCCAAGGAGAGTGTTGGAGATTAAGAAGAGGTTGTTAACATCGAGGCTTTGAGGTTGTAATTCCCCCCTACCACCCCACCTTTATAGAATAAAGAATCCCTTGTTCTTTCCTAATCATGTCTTTTCTTATGTCATTTGTGGGATTCTTTGATCACCCACATAGGTTATGATTGTTTATGGATTCAATTTATGATATATTTGAGTTAAGTGTTTCATTGATCTTTTATTCTATATACTAGATGATTTGATCCTTTGTGTATTTCTGTCTATGGAGATCTCCTTCAAAACATCATGGAGAAGTCGTGGAAAGTGCTCAAACGATCTCTAAAGAATGAAGGAGAAGCTAACTTTCAAAGGCACTGAAAGGGACTTCGACAGGATTTCTGATAAGTCAGTAAGTGATCTCTTTCATATTACTTGTTTCAATCAATCTAAACTAAGGAAAGTTAGCAATTATTTCTTGTTTGTTACTAGATTTCGTTTAAGATTTAGGGAGATTTGTCTTTTCCATAAGAGGGATTAATCCACCTAACAATTATATGTTGTAATTTAATGCATTTTTCTTGTCGTTATATGCTTATAAGAGTTGTACTTCAACTTAAGTTTTGGTTTCACCCATTGATCATATCAAGGCCTTGGGAACAATAAAAAATGATCAAAACCTTGTGAGGGAACCAACATATTTTCTTTAGAGGCCAAGAATGCCCTCAAAATTTAATCTGTAATTCTTCAAGCTAATTTTCATGGATTTGGATACCTCAAATATCTTTCCAGGATCTAATGCATGGCCATCCTTCCTCAAATTATTTGCAAGTCATTGGGACACATACCTAACATTCATAATCACCTAGTCGCACCAAAATCACTTATTACATACAAATGATACCCCCACATGGTCGTATATGGTTGTTTGAGGCATCTATTTTTTCCATAGATGGCCACAATTTTATTGGGATTATTATTCATGCTTCTTTCCCTCACCATGTTTAGGGTGTTGAGACCCATACCTTGTGCTAAAAGTGTTATAGGTAAGGTATGCCTTCACTATGTTATTTAAGTTGGTTCAAAGTGTCATTCCTAGTGCTGTAAAGTCTA
This sequence comes from Pinus taeda, assembly GCA_000404065.3. Lineage (NCBI taxonomy): Eukaryota > Viridiplantae > Streptophyta > Pinopsida > Pinales > Pinaceae > Pinus > Pinus taeda. Next base: position 45,447 of record APFE031171457.1, on the reverse strand, counting down.
TAATATTATTGTATCGCATAAATCTTGTGTTTGTTATGATACCCATATCTAGGCTCCAAAGGCTTATAATCAGTGTTCAAAAAATCATAATGTTGAGTATCCCCATCTAGAGACCAAGGATATCTTGGAAATGTCTTTTATGGTGGTACAAAATATCGTTGATGACCCTAAATGTCAAGAAGATTCCTTTAATACCTAATGAATACATTTCCTCACAATCTTTTTCAAGGAACCAACATGCATTTCTAGTGTTGAAGGTCTCCCTATGATGCCTACATGCCCACTTGAAGGCCAAAGATCCATTTGAGATTTTATTTATGGTAATTTGAGTTGTAATGCATGACCCTTGATCCCTATAAGCTATGTAAAACATCAAGGGGCTACGTGTGCTAGTTTATGGAATCATGTTTGTTGGATTGTGTAGCTCGATGTGACTTCTAAAATGGCTTGGTGTCTTAGCATGTGGAAGATTGCCTCTTGAGATGATAAACCTTGTAAAGTAATTTTATAAAGTGGCTTTTACACTTAATTATTAAAAGTGACTTGATTATACACTTGAGTCACCTAAGTTATTTGAGTGATCTCAATGAGAAATTAAGTCACAATTGTTGATATTTAGATGGAAAGATGTAATTTTAGCCATTGAGATTGAGGGTTAGGGTTTTGGACATTAATGTGTTAGGGAGATCTTGGGGAGAAGTGAAGGCACCTTGTAAAACATTTGAGTGTAGGGATTTTGCTCAATTGTGCAGGTTGGGAAAGTCTTAAGGAAAGGGACAAGGGGGAAGCTACGTAGTATAGCAATGAGGTTGCTTAAGCTATTTGTGTCTTTCCTTTAATGGGACATTATCCCTGGTATGGTAGGGCAAGTTTGTAATAAAACAAGCTTAAAGAGTGACTCCATATAGGTTGGTTTAATTTAAAAATAATTTGTGGAAAAAAAACTTGTTATCCTTTTATAGCCAATGTTTTGAGTGAGTTAGTCAAGGAATTTTTTGGACATGTTTTTGGTTATAGAAATTATCGTTATTATTTATTATATTTTTAATTATTTTTAAGTTTTTAATAATGGTTAAACAAAAATATTTAAAAAATAAAAGTTTTAAATTATTTTATTTATTAGTTGAATTTTTATATTAAAAATAATGTTTTTATTTAAATATTTGGCCTTGTGATAAATTATATTAGTTAGTTCAAAATGTGGACTAAAAATATATGATATAATTAATCCAAAAGAATTATCTGGAAGCAATTTAAATTATAAGAAGTTTGAGCTCATAAACTTTTTTTATCTTTTAGTTTTTTTATTTTTTTATATTATTGTGCCAGAGGCTATGCCCCCGATAGGGTCCTCAAAATAAATAAAATCATTTTTTTCTAACATTAGCTTGAACCTTAAATTATGTATAACCTTTTAATATTATTAATGGACCAGGATTAATTATTAAAATAAAACTATTTATTATTATAAATAATTTCAATGGATAATAAATGATCTCATATGTTTAAGCTCTTTCGTCATATAGATGAATTTAAATGGATCATAACCTTTAACAAAGAAAATTTTAACATTAAAGTTCGAAATTAGGTAAAATTTTAAACATCTTTACTCTTCATTAAAGTCAATACAATTTCTTAAAATAAAGGAAAATGGTTAATTCAATGCAAATAATTGAAAATTTGCTCCAAAAACTTTTAATATTTCTTTTAATTAAATATTTGTAAAATGAATCTTTAAAAGGAAAAATCATATATAAAAATTTGATATAGTTAATATTTTTTTAATCATGCATGTGTAAAGAACATTAAATCTAATATTGATTATTACAAATATTTAATATTAAATATAGTTTATATTAATATTAATATTCTTAAATTCAATAAATATTCAATTTGTTATATTATAATATATATTAACATATCATGATATATAATTAAATCTAGATATATATGGAAGGAAGAACAAAGGCATACAATGATAGAGGTGGAGCCAGTGAGAAAGGAGAGATGGAGATAAAATGAAGAAGAGGGGAGAGGAGGATTGAAGAAAGAGAGTGTGAAAATTAGAAAACCCAAAATCCTATTACAAAAAGTATAAATTATTCTCCAAATTGTTAATTAATTTTAATAATTTATTTACTATTTCCTCCAAAAATTGCTAAATAAATCACATTATAACCTACACAAATAAAACTATGAAGAATAAACGATGGAAGAAATGTTAAAACACACACGTAAATTTACACAGTTTTTTTTGGGCCAATGTGCCTGGAAAAACCCAACATGGGAAACTTGGTGCATCAGTGAGGGTTTTATTTATTATGGAACAGTGAAATATGAGTACATCTATGGATGTCGAACTGGCTATCAAAACATGAAGAAAATGTAAGAAAAATATTGAAGGGAACTACCCTTCTCCCATAAGAAATCTTTGGCTTGGTTTTCCCTACAAAAACTCAACTTCCTGGAGCTCTGTGTCAGTGTTTGCATTGCTTTATGTAGTTGGCTAGACATCTTACTTTGGACTAAGCTCTGATGAAGTTGTCCTACCTCTGGATGTCGAGGAAATCGCCACTCCAGCTTTCTGGGACTTCTTCCCGACCTCTGGAACTGAAAACAATTTTCCTTCCTCCAAATCAAACTTCCTTGTTGAAGCAACTGCACTGCCCGTCAACACCGCCTCCCTGGGATAATTTGGCTCTCTTGTTGTTGCCTCTCAGGATTTCAAAAATATTTCATCCGTATCACTCTCTCTTCCTCTCACATTGCCTCAATCTCTTTGACTTTCTCTTTGGCAACTGATTTCTGCTACTCTAGGAATCAACTTGCTAGTGAAATTGAACTCTCCGAGTGTCTTCTCCATGTGCCCATTGACTTACTCTTATAATCCTCTGTTGGGACTCCAACGACCAAGATTAAATCTTAATAAATGGCTAAGATTAACTTGAAGTTGATGAATGTGATTTTCTAGATCATTCATGCCTTGAAGTAATTAATTATGATTAATTAACCATATTTCCTAAGTTTAGACTTAGGAAATATTTAAAAACTAACTAATATTCGAATTAAGTCATTTCTAGGTGGAAATTCGAGAAACTGTTTCTGGGTTTTGGAAATCCCTTGTATTCTAGTCTCTCCACAATTTTTTTTTTCTAGAAACCATATGATGCTACAAAAAATAACACTCCATATTAGAGAGGAATGTGTTATAATGTTGTTGCCAACACTGAAACTCCCTCTCATTTCTTGTTGATGCAACTACAACATGTGCAGCTGAAAAGCATCCAAAATATTGAATCAACTATGATTAGTATAATGCATCTGTCACTCGAGTCTCTGATTGTTGATAGTATCTGCATTGTCACTGAAGAACCTGTGTTGTTGTTGACTCTGCATTGTACCAACCACACTGTTGCTAACTTTGCATTATCCTCCCTAGCATCTGACTGCTATTAGATTCTACAACTCTCACTCTGGAATTTGATTGCATCAACTGTTAATGAAACATCTAGCTACTGAAAATTGTGGCCCCCCATAACAAGGTATTTATCCATATATAGCACTTTAGGGCTAAACCTCCAAATCACCCCATCTCACTCCTGGACCTATGTCGATGACCATAGAAAATTCTTCCTCCAATCTGGAGGACAACTTATCAATCTTGGCATGAGTTGTCACCTGGACCTACTTTTCCTCTTTGTCCTTCTTCTTGAGAGGAAACTCGGTACTCTAGTGGCCAAACTCGCCATACCTGAAGCACTGGACCATTGATAGGTCCTTGTTATTATTTTCTTTCTCCCCTTATCCTTGACTAGGAACCTTCGATACAAGGGCCACATGCTCCTCCTCCTTCACCTATTTCTATCCGCTCCAACCACTAATGGAGCTCTTTAAAAGAGCTCACCTAAACTCCTCCTATTACAAATCAGCCCACATCTTGTCCCAACTTGGCAATGTATCTCTGCCCAAAATACTTTAGACAAATACCTAGCAGTCGCCATAGACATTATTTAGTGATAATCGCATTGGCTCTATGGGTTGAGTCGATGCCACAATAACTGACAACTGGTCTCAGAGCTCCTGAATCCTAGTGAGTAAGGGATAGATGAATTCCCCCTTTTGCATCCCAATGAATCTCAACTTCATCTTTTGATGCTCAGAAGTACCCTTGTTTAGCATGGAGAGAGTCTCCCACATGTCTCTGCAAGTACATTTTCTAGTTATTTGTGAAATAATGTGATTCCATAATCCATATAAGATCTACCTCTTTGCCTGCACTATCTCCTTTCTGTACTCCTTCAACTGACCTACATCCTCGGGCACTGCTACTGTTGCATCAATATATGGCTTCAAACCATACTCATCTAGAAGGAAGGACATCCTTGCCTTTCAGATGACATAGTTGGAGGTTTCGTCCAACCTGCTGTGATCTCGAAGTATAGAAGTGGTCATATCAACAAATGTCAAAATATCCTCTTCCCTTCTACTCAGTTGTTTCTTAGCTATTAGCACTCCCTTGTGGAGTGAGAAACTTTTCTCATAACAAATGTTGATCTACAGGGAAAATCAAACTTCCTGAGACTAGAATGTCCTTGAGGAAAATTTTCCCTCAATGTGTGCTCTTCTTCCTTCCACCAGATGATATCTCTACTATAGCAAACTAAAACAAAATATTGTGCCCAACTAGAGATCTTCTCTTCAAAAAACCTGGGTTGCTCCCTCTACCTATAGAATTTGTTGATCTATAGAGATTAAATTTTTTATGTCCCTCACTAAAAAAAAATCGTTATCTCCTCAAGAAACTTGACCTCATGACAAAGTAACTGTGTTGCCTCTAGGGTTTTTATCTGCTACACACACTGAACAAGGAAAGTCCTTCTTTATTCACTACTAATATATCTAGATGATCAAATGTGCTCTAATACCATGTGAAAATTCAAAAACCTGAAATCCTATTGTAGAAACAAGAAATTATTCTCTTATTTGTTAATTAATTTTAACAATTTATTTATTGTTCCCTACAACAAATACTGAATAACTCACACTACAACCTACACAAATAAAACTATGGAAGAATAAAAGTTGGAAGAAATTCTAGCACACACACATAGATTTACACAGTTTCTTTTTTTACCATTGTGCTTGGCAATACCCAAATTGGGAAAACTGGTGCAAAAGTGAGACTTTTATTTATTATGCAATAGTGAAATTTGAGTACATATATCGATTCCCAACTAGATATCCAAAAAACATGAAAATATGAGAAAAATATTGAAGAGAATTACCCTTCTCCCATAAGGAATCTCTAGCTCGACATTCAATTCCAAAACTCAGCCTCCTCGAGCTCTATGTCAACCTCTGCACTGATTTAGATAGTTGGATAGATGACTTACTTCAGATTGGGTTTTGATGAATTTGTTCAACCTATGGATACTGAGGAAATTGCCTCTCCATCCTTCTGGTACTTCTTACTGGCCTCTAGAATTGAGAATGATTTTCCTTCCTCCAAATCAAACTGCCTTGCTAAAGCAACTACACTACCCCTTAGCGCTGCCTCTCTGAAGTAACTCAAATCTCTTGATCCTACCTCTCAGGATCTGGAAAATCTTTCCTCTAGATCATTGTCTCTACACCTCATTTTGCTTCAATCTCTCTAAATCTCTCTCTGAAAACTAACTATTGCTACTCTCGAAATTGATATGCCACTGAAAACGAGCTCTCTAAGTGCCCATTGACTTCTTCTAATAATCCTTAGTTGGGACTCCAACAACCAAGATTAAATATTAATCAATGGCTAGGATTAACTTTAAGTCAATTCGTGTGAGTTTCTAGATCATTCATGCCTTCGCTTACTTAATTCTGATCAATTAGCCATATTCCCTAAGTTTATACTTATGAAATATTTAAAAATTGGCTAATAATCTAATTAAGTCATCTCTCACTGGAATTTCCATGAATAATTTATGGGTTTTGGTGGTATCTTGTATTTTATCCTCTCCACAATTTTTTGTGGCTAGAACACATCTGATGCTAACAAAATCAACAGAGAGAAAGATAAGAGTGATAAAGGGAGAGAAAGGTAAGAGAGGGAGAGGGATGCAAAAAGATGGAGGGGAGAGAGATGAGGGTAGAGGTAGGGAGATAGTGACAAGGTTGGAGAGAGAGAGAGAGAGATGGGGGGGGGGGAGAAGGAGGTAGAAGATAAAGGGAGAGTGGGGAAGGATGAAAGAGACGACTTGAGAGGGAGGGACAAAGAGATGGAGTTGGAGGGGTAGGAGGGAGATGGAGAGAGAGTGGGAGTGGGAGGGGGGAGATGGAGAGAGAGTTGGTATTTTTATGGGTGAGATAGAAATAAAATGAATAAGAAATGGAAGGAATTGGGGAGAGAAGGAGAGAGGGATGGATACAGTGAGTTAGTTGGAAGGTGGAGAGATAAGGGGGGGAGACAGAGGGAGGTGGGAGAGAAAGGAAGAGAGAGAGTATGCGAGAGAGAGAAGGAGATAGGGAGGGGTAGAGAGAGGGAGTTAAGAAGAAATACATAGAGAGATAAAGGTGAAGAGAGAGAGGTTGGTGATAAGGGAGATAGAGAAAGAGGGAGGGAAGAGAGTAGGAGGAAAGAGAGAGAGAAAGAAGGGGAAGAGAGAGGGAGAGGGAGATGAAGAGGGAGGGACATATAGATAGATATGGAGAAAGAGTGTGTATGTTTTTTGGGTGACATAGCATGACAACGGAGAGGCAAAGTAAGATAGAGATATACATCAGAGGTGAAGAGAGGGAAGAAGATAGATAAAGAGAAGGGAAAAGGGAGGGAGAGATAGATAGATATGGAGAGAGAGTGTGTGTGTCTACGGGTACATGAGATAGATAGGAAAAGAAGAAGAGATGTAGGGGGTAGAAAGGGAAGTAGATTTGTTGCACTAGATGATTGATTTCAATATAAATGGTGTTTTCTAATCCTATTTGATTACTTGCACTAGATGCATTTATTTCACCATAGATGTTGGTTTATAATTATATTTGATTTCTTGCACTAGATGCATGGATTTTATTTTGATATTGATTTCTAAGCTTATTTGATTGCTTGCATTTGATGCACTATTTAAGTGTAGATGTTCTTTTTGAATCTTGTTTTATTGTTTGCATTAGATGGATTAGTTGTCGTTAATATTTAGGTTATAAATTATTAAAAATATTTTTCAAGTTAGATGGAGGGGGGAGAGAGGGAATAATATTTCTTGCACTAGATGAATTTATTTCAGTGTAGATGGTGATTTCTAATCATCATCTATTGAAAATATGATAAATGGTTCTAGTTGTTATGGTCTTGTACTTATGTATTTCATGCAGGAATTACATATATGAATACATCTACGTGAGTGGTGGGTGCACTTTCTAAGAAGACTATGCATTATTGGATACTCAGTTCCTTGTATAATTTCTTGAAGGAATGTAAGAAATTCCATGTTTGTTATGTGAGCATCAATTAAGATGATTTTTTGTTCGAGGGACCAAATGAGTCTTTGTTTGTGTTTGAGATATTTAATGAAATTCTTGATTGGCAAGTGTTATGGACATCATTGCTTGTATGCTTTTTGTATCACTAAAAAGAACATGGTTATATATTTATGTTGTAATTGAGGAAGATGGTTAAGTTTCCTATGATTTGGTGAAGGGAACTAAGGTGCTTGTTATGTATATCTTAATAGGAAAGTCACCTAATCTGACTTAATGCATTGGTTAAAGAATTGTTATAAAGCTAGTTGTATCATTTTTAACTTCAAGAGGGATGAGTCTGGTTGAAATATTAGGAGAGATGGCTCCCAAGTGAGCCATGTAGAAACTTTAAGAGTGATGGTCAAGTACTAGAGACAGGCCCAAATGGTTACAATACAAACATGATTGAGATGTGGAATAAGTCCCTAAAACATGTCTTATAATTCATTATTGGCACAATCCACTCAAATTGGCCCTTGGAACTTTATCTTTCAACTCATATGGCCCTTCACTACTAATCAAGGTCTCATAATATCATATCTTGACATTTTAGAACCAAATATGTTGTCTCCCTTTATATTCCTCCTAGATATTTTTCTCTGAGAGTCTATTATAAGACATAAAATCACCTCAAAGAATTTTATTCCAGGACAAAAAAGAGCTTCCTATCACTTATCACATTTTAGATTTTACCTTTGTGCTTTGACTTGTCAACAACAGAGATGAAAATTATTTTTGTTACACAACACAGGAAGTGTCTATCAAGGTAGAGGAATGGCCTAGATAACCAAAAGGGGTCAGAATTTGTGCAAAAAAATTCAAAAAATCTTGCACCAACATTTTTTGAATCGTGTTTGTGATGGTGGAAATGGAATTAGCCCCATTAAAAACTTTTGGGGCACCAAAAACCTTTAGTTTTGATAGCTATAACCTCGATTTACAAAAATATCTGCCAGATTTTATTAAAATCTTGCTTGAATTTCCATGATTTTCAGGGAAAAAATGTATTATGGCTAGACTACAACCATAACATATGCATATTACATCAGTTGTCAACTAATTCCTTGATCTCATCAGTTTTGTGTGTAGTACCTTGAAGTTCCTCTGATAAGGCTTATGCCAAGAATAGTTTCTTCCAGGGAACTTATTTTTGAGATGATGTTGCAAGAGTGGACCCAAGTGCAAGTTTCCTCTAAGAAGCTTTACCTCAAGAAGAGTTACTTGTAGAGAAGATATTTACAAGATAATGTGGTGACAACAGTCCCAAATGCATGTTTCTTTCGAGGATATTTTCCTTCGAGATTGTTCTTCCAAGGAAGTTATTCCCGAGATCATGTGGTAGGAGTGGGCCTAAACATGCATTTTTTCGAAGAATAGTTTTCATCCAGAAAGGATTTCCTCCAAGGTAGGTTGCCCCCAAGGAGAGTTTTCATCGAGAAAGGATATCACCAAGAAAGGATTTCCTCCAAGGTTTTTTTGCCAAGATGGTTTTCTCTAAGATCTTGAAATCTTAGATCTTGAGAGTTTCTCATAGCGTCACTCTTCTCAGTCCTCCAAGATTGTTTTCTCCAAGAGATTTCCTTCCAATATGGAACTTCCCTCCGCGCAAGGTCAATAGGTAGTAATTGTGAATGGTTTGGTAGAAAATACACTCATGGCAAGTGGAACTAAAGAGGTTAAATGGGATAACCACTTTGGTGCCATGTGGGGACCAAGTGGATGCCATGTGGAAAACTAATGACATAGTTGCATCTTTCACAATCTCTTCTTTCTTTCTTCAAAAATTTCTCCCCAAGAACTTTCACCCATAGTTCCTTTATCTTTTTCAGCTACCTCATATTCCATACGAGGACATATTCTATTGATTTCATCTTTGTCAATATGTGAACCATGCCTTGATGCATTTTTCAAAGAAATATATCCTTGATCATGCTCACAAGATGGAGTATTTACTGATGTTGTGAGCAAGTATATGATGACATGACTTAATCTATCAAACAAATACAAATATCTTTTCTTATTTTGGTCATCTAGACTTCCTTTGGTAACTTCTTTTCCATGATTGAGATTACTTAAATCATTGTGACCTATTGCAATCCTTTTCATCATATCATCATCCTTCTAAAAAATGTATCCCGCATAAGGTGGAATAATCAACGAGACATTTGCTTCTTCCAAGTAGAGGTGAACCTTCTAATGAAGATTCCAATGGAGGATATTGATTATCCTCATCGGGTAGAATGTCTTTTATCACGATGATGAATTATTTCTATCTTGCTATATGTCTTTCTTCCAACCATATGCACTACACATTCTTTTAATGAGGTCTCCATTAACTACTTTCTTTATGAAATTATTTCTACATCCATGTACACTTGTACTTCAAATATCATTTTCAAGCTTCTATAATGAGCTCTTCCTCCAACCATATGTTCTACCACACGTTCATCTCCTAATATGATGAATTGTATCATAATTACAATGCTTCCTTCCAATATAGATATTATTTACGAAACTGAAAAGAACTTAGTGGAGGAGATTATATCAGTCATAGTAGATATCTCTCACTTCCTCCTTCATTGATTTCTTATTAGGTTCTTCGAATTCTTCAGTGATATGGGATTCTTCCCTTCCTATTTTGTTGTTATCCTTATTAAGTTTAGGACAATCTCTCTTGTAGTTCCCATATTCATGACAACCATAGCATTGGATCTTTGACATATTCTCCTTGTTCTTTTTCTGAAGACTAGGCCTTCCAAACTTTCCTTTCCTCCTAGCAATGGAAACAAATGCTTGGACTTTCTTGTTTAATCCTACATCACTTTTTTCCTTTAATTTGGTTTCTTCAATCTTGCACAAAGACCAGAGTTCATTGAATGGAGTAGCTTCCTTGTTTCCATAGGTGCTTGATGTAAAGTTGCGCCATTCCTCTGGTAATTTATTGAGCACTATGGTGGTGATGTCTTTATCAGACATTATGTCTTCGAACTCATGTAGTTGGTCTCTTATTTTTGAGTATGAGGCTAATCCATATTCTTTTGAGATCTTCATTTTGTATACCTTGTTTCTCAAAGATATCACTTCTCTAGTTGTTCTTATGGAGAATAAGTATGCTAGCTTGTCATATATTTCTTTTGATGTATCCAACTTTGTTATATATTGAACGAGGGGATCCTTGATGAATTATATAAGAATTATTTGAGCCCTAATTTCTCCATTCATATACTTCTATATGGCTTGAGATTATTCCTTTGTAGGATTGATGATTGAATCCTTAACATGTTCAATGACTTCATTTTCTATGAGGATCCAATTTGTCCTCTTATTCCATGCAAAAACATTTGGTGAACCAACAAATATGTTGTTTTCCTTAAAATATGAAGTCATTTTGATACCAAATTCAGTGGTAAATATAGATGTACTTACTTGGCAAGTGAATATGTCCCTTGGTGACAATATCTTCAAGTTAATGCCTTCTTGATTTTAATGATGGTGTTGATAATAGAAGATGTCGTCCTTCAAAAGTGATCCTTCAAAGAGAGGGAGATAACCTTATTTCCTTGATGATTATGACTATGTTTGTTCTTGTTTCCCTTGGATGTATAGACTTCAATATGCTTCAATGAGTTTAAGAGGAGGTAGGGTCTTGTAGATATTATATTTGTGTTGATGATGTGCGCTTCTCAAGAATGTTTCATGTATAACCATTCTTTGGATGAGCTAGGGTTTTGAGGTCTCCTTTATTTGAGATGTGATGATCCTTAAGATGAATTTTCATTCTTGATGATATTCTAGTACTCCTAATTATATTTATGATTGTCTAGTGTTTTGACCCTCGAGTCTCCTTATTTAAGCTAGCTTTCCTTGTCTTGTCACCTTAGCTCTGATTTCTCTTTTCTTTGATAACTTATTGTGATATCCTTTTACTTTTCATGATTAGATTCTCGTTTACCTTCATTATCGTTATGTTATTTTCATCAAACAACTACCAAACCATAAAGAACAATGAACCAATAGGACACGGGATATAGGTAACTAGCCAAGGACAAAACCTCTCCACTTGAGAGGAAAACCGACAAGAATTTTTCTTCCTATAGAATATTCAATTGATAAATTAAAAGACATATGAACCTTGAACAAGACCCTCTAAGACCAAGTCAAACGCAACTTTCCTTCTAGCAACTTCTAAAATTTCGACCTCCCAGCAGATTCTTCTTCTACCTTAACCTGCCTAGCAAATTCTTTTACAAATTTTACCCACCCAACAAGTTCTTCTAGAACTTTGACCTTCCCAACAAATTCTTCTAGAATTTTGACTCAATAGTTTAATCCTAGCACTTTGAATTTTCCAGTAGCACTTTGACATCCTCAACAACATTTTGAATTTCCCAACAACACTTCAACCTAAACAACAACACTCCGACTTCCCCTACAACACTTTGACTTCACCAGCAGGACTTCGAATTTCCAAAAAACACTTTTACTTCCCCTCCAACACTTTGAGTTACCCAACAATAATTGGCCTTGCCGAGTAACTATAGAAGCCCTAACACAAGAGAGAGAGGGCGGCCCAAAAATTTGATCTTGCTCTTCTTCTCCTTTTTGATAATTTTCTAGTGCCTATCTTGAGGAGATCGAACTTGCTTGAGTGATTCTACTAATGAGGTCACGTTCGTTCTTATTTATAGGCTTTTGCGGGGTACAAATTGTTATCTTTAGGTCAACTTGTCCCTTCGTGTAGCCTGACTTAATCTTTGCACCAAACGAGGTCTTGGAGGGTCTCTTAACTTTCTTCTGACTCAAATAATTTTTATTTACAATATGTAGCATGCCCAAAATGGTCTCTAATACATGACAATGACTCATTAATTCCATTGCTAAAAGGTGTCAAAATTGTAACTCAGTTTGTTTTTGTTCTAGCATCAAGACTTAATTTTTTAGGATGTTTTTTTATCCATTTTACAAAAAAAAAAATGAATTTTAATTCTATTTAAAAAAATGTTTAAAATTTACCCTAAAAAAGCATTGTCATAACATACACAATTTTCGTTTTTCAGTTGTTTTTTGATGTTTTTTTGGGGTTTTTGGGCTAGAGTACCTGTTTTGAGGCACTAGTTTCCATTTCACTGGTAATTATGTTGAATGAGAGGTGAAGAGAGTCAGGTAGAGAGAGTGACAAGGAAGAGATAGATATGATAAAGAGAGGGAGATAGTGATAGAGCTAAAGGGTACAAAGAGAAAGAGAGTTAGAAGGGGATTGTTATGAATAAAACAAGTAAGGGAGAGAGGGAGGGATAGAGAAATAGAGGAATGGGGAGGGAGGGAAGAGGGGGGAAAAGAGAGAGGCGGGGAGGAAGAGGGAGTGAAATGGATAGATATATACAAAGGTTGAGGGGGAATAGTATAGAGAGAAGGGTAGGTGAGAGATACAAATAATGTTATAGAGAACAGAGTGAGGAAGAGAGAGGGAGGGAGGGAGAGAAGGAAAATGATAAAGGGATGGAGATAGATATATGGCTATAGGGTAGAGAGAGAGAGAGAGAGAGAGAGAGAGAGAGAGAGAGAGATATTTGGATGGGGTTGTTGTTAAGCATGGAGAAAATGAATGAGGGCAACATAGAGAAATAGAGGAAGGAGGAGAGAGAGAGAGAGAGAGAGAGAGAGAGATTTAGAGGGGGTTGTTGTGAAGAATGGACAAAGTGAATGAGGAAGGCATAGAGAAATAGAGGAAGGTGGAGGGAGAGATATGGGGAGAGAGAGAGTAACTATTATCACTAAAAAAATGTGTACTCAAAGGTGCCAATCAAGGCCAAGATGAGTCAAATATAATCAAAATCAAATGTTCCCAAATGTAACATTCCCTTTCCAAATAATCACTCCAAGATAAGGACTTAATAGTCTATTTTATACAGGTAGGCTATAGTTGGCCAAAAAAATGAATCATATAATTTGGTTATTTAAATATCATTTGGGTAAAAGTTATAAAAGAGACCCATCATATCTTGATGACCCATGATATAAACCCATTGTGTTATTATCATAAAATATATATTGGAGCTCAATCTTGGGGGAATGCATAATCATTTTCTCATATTAATTTGGAGTTTAGTTTTGGAGTGCTAAGAGTGAAACTCATGAGTGAATTAGTGTTGGTGGTTGAAACAATCGACCCTAGTGTTGGGTATGTCTTCTATTATTTACAGAATTAGCCCCACACGTGATACAATATACTACACATGGAAGGTGGGTCACAAGGGGGTGACACCCCCCCCCCTATCCGGGGGGGTGAAATTTTGTCAAAATGCTTTTGCACATGGTTTTACAGATGGTAATTTCACCCATGGTTTTATATAACCAGTCAAAGGAACTACAATTATATTATAATCCATGGATAATGCATTAGACTTTTATGAATTATTTGATAGGTATATAATGTACTTTAAGATTGAAAATAATATAATGAAAAGGTAATACTTTTTTCTTAGTTTTGGGTTCGAAGAAAAAAAGATTCTATGTATATTTTGTTTCTCGCCAAATATTGTATATTTTCTGTTTTTTTTTTTTAAGAAATTTTTTTGGAGTTATTATCTTTATAGGGTTAAAACCTACACATAACTTATTATAAATTGGTTTATATGGTGAAACAAAGTGAACCTACCTAATTAAAAGGAAACATCACTTAGATGTCTCACAAGGATTTATTGCTGAAGATTCATCTCATTTCTAGCTTGAGGGTGATGAGCCTTAGTATTGCAACAAGAATGTTGCAACTCCCAAGGCTAACACCTTTAATTATCAACCTAGGGTTCATAAAAAATTAAGATGTATCGACACTATATGTGTAGAAAACATTGTTTCCTTGCTTCTCTATCACGATGTAATGGAGTGAATATAATCAAATCGTAAACTAAATGTAGAAATGGAAATGCTCAAAATAGAAACCTTAACCTATTGCAGGAAAGAAAATCTATTTTGATAGCATAAATTAAATATCATGAAATAAATATCAATCATTAAATTTCAAATATTTTAGATATGTTGACAGAGTTTGTTGGATGTGGCAGTCGAGAAAATCATTATTTTACTATCCAATTCATAAATATGTCCATTAACTTAAATTGTTGAGATGTTTTGTAGGGGTAAAAGGGAAAGTCCTATGTGGTGTTTATTCATCCTCAACCATTTATTTAGATCGTAAGGGTATTTATTCAACCATAAGTTACAAAAAAAAGCTTTTTAACAAATCTAGGAAGGTATCTACATGCTAGAAGAGTGTTATAGGAAGCTACTAAAGGAAGTTACAAATTTTCTACATGAAGATATAATTCACTGAATGGTCAAGTAAATAAAACCAAGATGGGATGGGATAAATCTTTTTATTGAATCGGATGTCTTATGTCTCCATTCCAAGTGGAACCACTCAAAAATACCATTATTAACACATGCTAAAAAATAGAAGAAAATTACTAGTCTAAAATCTAGAAATTCGAAAACGAGTGAGCTAGTTAATCTATCAAAGCCCTAACCTAAATAAGTGAAAATACAATAGGGTAAATTTTGTTATTAACTTGAATTTTTTTTTGATATAATTCAAGCGGAATCAACTCAATTGAAACTCTTTAGTATGTTCTAAAAAATATCATAAAATTACTACTATTCGCCACAAGGGACTTCCAAAAATTTAGATTTGGGAATAAGAAAACTAATCCAAGTAGCTAAATGATTAATATGACATTAAAAGGTTGTTCCAAGTATGAAATCATGTTTGTAATCATACAAAATAACTTAATTCAACCATTTAACCCAATTCTACAACAAGAAATCATCAATATTAAATGTAGAAATAGGAAAAACAAAAATAGGAGATGCATGTGAATAAGAAGCAGAACGAAGAAAAGTAAATTGTACAAAAGGGATATGAGGCTCCTAGGATGGCCAAGCCCAAGGAAACTTAGATTCCTTTGAAGGAGACCAATATTTAGAAGCTGAACATAGCACCAATCTTCATTATTTCTATCAATACAATTACATCCCTACAAGAAATGAAAGTGGACCTGTAAAATAAGAGTTCTCTCCACAAGAAGACTAAGAGAAATCCACCCCTAGAGGAAAATTTGAATTGGTACTTATACAAGGTGATGAGGAAGAATTCTCCTCGAAAGGATGAAGCCTTGTCCTCCAAAATCCCTCAAATAGTGGATCTGGTTCCCAACACTAGGAATCTACATTAAATGACAACGAACACATTCCTAGATTTTCTCAATCATTGGAGCTCCAGAATTTATGAAATAATTTTAGAATATCTTGTTGATATATTATCCAATATTGATCCTCACATAGTAGGGAGCAAGTCCCTAAATGATTTCCTCCTCCATATCTTCATAATATGGCCAATATTCTCACAAAATTCAACAAAAGTAAATAATATTAGGCACAAATATGCAATTATCCATAGACCTTCCTAATGAACACATTAAAGTTTAAAATGCATTACCTATGCATAAAGAAATGTTTAATGTGTTGAAGGATGGTCATATGGGCCTTAATTTATCTCTAGTTTAGAGGCCCATCATACCCCCTTATTGAAAGTGTTTCTCATCCTATGAGGAACTTAGTGATCTCATTGTGCCTCATTCATGGCCTTGATGGCCTCTCTCTTGTACATTCCTCAGTCGTTTCTCTTAAGAAGCTTGGTTATAGGTTCTGAAAAGAAAATCACAAAATGTACTTTTTTTTTTTTTGATTATTTAGTAGTCCTTCAAGAAAAAAAACATAGCTTTCCTCTTTGCAAGTGAACTCTGTTGGCTTGTAGATCCGTGTAATTCACATCCTCTCCCTTGAAACCTTCATTCCAATTTCACTCATTTTTACAATTGTTTGTGCATAGAAAAATCACATTGTTTCTAGAGATCATTAGCCTGCCTTTTTCCACTTGAATTTTTTTTCGGTTAAGCAAGGTCTTCCATATCCTTTTTCAATCTCCTTCTACCTTTTTCCACCATTTCACCACCTCCGAAACCATTAAAACACCCTCATATGAAATTGGTGAGTGCCAGTATTGTAGCAAAAATGTTGCAACTCCTAGGCTTCCAACTTTAATTTTATCAACCCGGTAGTTCGTAACAAATTTGGAAGCGTCACTGCTATATGCACAAGTACTAGTTCTCACTACAGGTTGTCACTTGGTCAGCCGACGCAAGATCACTAGGAGCTCAAACCAACTTCTATAGATTTCATAAGAAGCTCTATGTGTGATGAAAGGAATGAAATATTACTCTACAGATGCTATTTTAACTGCAGAAAGGAGAAAGACTGGAATGTAAAGAAAAACCTAGCAAGGCCTAATTAACAAGCCAATTATACTTCTTCCATAAACACTATGAAAACCACGAAGGAAATGCCATTACCTACTCAAGGAAGTAAACAACATCTAACCATGCTATTTCTGGATGTAAATAAGTAGAAAAACATATTTTTGGATTTTTGTGTGTTTTTATGTGAATTTAATCATGCATCTAACTTATTGTGTGTGAGTGTGGTAGTGAACATGTGGCGTTAGAGGGTGGTTTTGGAGCTTGGGAGGATGTAGGATGGTGTGGATAGGTCCTAGGAGGTCTTAGGTGGGATTCTGTAGGCTTTTCCCACACTTGGCCTTCAAAATAAAGCCTACATGAAAAACTACAAGAGGACACAGGGAAGCTACAGGAGGAAAACAGGAAAACTACACGAGGCCGAGAGCAATTTTCGCTGTTTTTAGGGTGTGAGAGTGGGTGGAAAAGGTGGATGAAGGTTAGGATGAGGTGTTAGGGTTCCTAAGGTCTACCAAGAACCACCAGGAGAGAGAAATATGATTGTGTTTTCTCAAGGAGAGAGGAAGAAGTTCTATGGAAAATAAAGGAAACTAGGGCAGAATTGAGGTGAGGTTTGGGAGACCTGTAGGGAATGGATCAGATGGAGGGTGTGATTGTTGGTCATCTAGCCTACTACTGGAAGAGATATGTTGCATAGAAACTAATAGTCAACCAAGAAAATCCAGCAACAAATTAAATTAGTGCATCCTAGGAAAACAGAGTTTTGCGTAAAAATGGTCTAAACTATGATGTATGAAAGGAAATGTTGAGAAATGCTGCAATAAAGGAAAGAATCAAAGAGGAATATTTCAAATCAGGAAGTGAACATGATAAAAGAGATCTAAATCAAAGAAAAATTGGACTATCAACCTACTAAAGAGCTGCAAACACTGGAAGTCCTAGGAATGAGGAAAATCTGTGTTTTTGGGGCAGCAAGAGAGTCTTCGAATCAAATCATGGTCCCAGAGGGAGGAAGATAGGCTAGGACACTATTGCTAGACTTTTTAATCTTTTATAATCACTGCTTAACCCATTACAGAAAGTACAAATGGAAGCAAACCACTCAATCATCAAAAGCAACCTATTCTTAACCATAAGGAAAATACATCTAACAACAAACTAATCTACCAACTGAAGTAAAGCATACAAATACAAGTAAAGAGAAGCTTGGATGCTTGGATTGGGCCCTAACCCAAAAGCTTCAGTCCTCTAAGGTAACTCAGTGCTAGCTCAAGAAGGATTCCATCTTCATTATCAAAAAATACTGAGATTACATAAAACTCTCACAAAATAGTAAGCTCGAAATCTGAGCAGAGTTTACATAAGAAAAAAAAATCCAACCCTAGTGAGACCCTATGCCTCTCTACTTATACATATAAAGCTACCAATATATTCCTTAAAATCGGGGAGGCTTGGCTCCCAAAACTCAAGATAACTCTCAATCATCTTCCACTTTCTCAGCTGCCTTCTAGTGCATGATTTAGTTGCTTGTACTCCGAGTTGAATGAAGGGGAATTCAAAGTGAGGAGCAATAAGTGACAGGGATTCCCTCCTATAAGTCCTCTCCTCTATCTACTTTGAGTTATTGCTATAGTTTGGCCACTACATCGTTGACTTTGACCATGAAATCCATCAATAATCTGCATTAAATACATGTTAGACCACATGGCATAATAACTAACTCAACTCACCCTATAAGCATAAATATAATCAGAAAATAATATAATAAGCTAAGAGAATGGTTGATTTGACTAGGTTACGAGGTAAAATGAGGCCATATAATTACCCATTTTTGTGGTCTACCCATGTTCTCCACAAAATCCTATTGTTTTGTCTATGTCCTTCTACTACTCCTCTTCTTCTTCTCTTCTGCCTTCCAACATGCCTAATAGGAGTGGAGGACTCAGTTTGAGGCCAATCCAGTTGACCTTCAGCCTTTGCATGGAGTGCTTGTACATTGGTACTCATTTCAATGCCTCCCTTAGCCTTATTGGGGAACGGTATTCTCTTTTCTTTTATCAACAATATTTTCATTTCTGCTTCCCTCAATTATTCATGGTTCATCCATGAGGCCATGGCCATTAATTGGAGATCTCCTACCTTGGCATTAGAGTTCCACACATTCATTTCTGTGAGCCCATGTTATGTCGGTAGAACTCTGCCATCTTTGCTTTATTCTCTAACGTGCTTTGGTCACACAAATCCATGAACTACCTATAGTCTTGGAAAGGCATGGTGCCCCTTTGTGCCAAAGTTTTTATTTGGAAATGGAGCCATTGATCCTTCAGATAGAGGCCATAAGGTTTGGCTTGTGTTTTGCATTGTAATGTCTCCATGGATAAGTTGGCCATTTATGCCAGCTGAGTCTCTTTCTCTTGTAGCTACCTCCTTAGGAATTCATTCTCATTTTCAAGGTGGCTTCTTGTAATGGCTTCTATATCTCTAAGAGCACTCAATTCTCTGCCCATTTCCCTAATTTTGTTTTCCATGTGGCTAATATTCTCAACTCCTTTGGACTTGGCTATCTGGATCCACCTATGTGTTCTCACTCTCTCTTTCTCCAATTCAAAAAACAGTGGAATTGTAAATTTCTATGGGATCACCTTGCCTCCCTCAATTATATTGCAATATGAGGCAAGACTAGGTTGGGGGTTAGGTTCTTGTATCTCTTATGTATCGTCTTTCATCTCTTCCTATCCCCCTATCTTTTTCTCAAGCTTTTTAATCTCCTGCAGTTGGGACACTGTCTCCTATAGGATTGTTTCAGCTTCCTGTAGGTCTAGTTTTGGGGTCATTTAGAACTTCCTTTCCCTTCCATGTAGAAGATCTTAGAGTCCCCCTTTCATAGGTTATAGGTGTCTTGGAAGGAGATTATTTTACCTTCACAGATGGTGAATCTTCAATGGTAATGGGAATCTTTGAGGAGGGTTGAGGTTTTTCTGTTTTAATTCTTGTACTCTTCCTTGCCCTGAAATACATGGAGGTTTTTCTTGTCCTCTTTTGCTTCTACTTGATTGGTGTACTGAGGGCAGTGAGGGAAGCTACTACTTCTCTTTCCAAAGTTTCAAGGGACTCTTATCCTTGCTCTGCCCTCTCTGCCTCCTTTCCTCCCTCTTTCGTCTCTTTTTCTGTCTCCTCAACTTTTCCCTCCTCTGTTTCTTTTCTTTCCTCCTTCCTTTCTTTCTTTGCCATGTCACCATTGGCTTCATCTTCTCCTTCTTTTTGTTCTTCCTCCTCACTGATAACAGGACTGACAGTATAGTTTGATGCCTTTATGTCATCCTCAGTTGTCATATTTCACAAAACTTCCCATGCTATAGGGAGTGTAAAGGTATGGAGGGCTTCCTCTACTAGGATTTTGATTAAGCCATGGTGAGGTAGCTGCTGCGAATTTTCTGGTTGTACCTTGGTGCTAGAGTCAATGAGGGACTGAAGGAGGATGTAAGGGATACTGAGCTTTTGAGGTGTTGGGCTATCCATGCCATATCCCAAGTCATGGAGGATTCTGAAATGATATCTATAGACAATGTTGTGCCTCCCCTCACAAGAAATGTATTTGATCACTTGGTAGATAAATTCATTCTAGGGATATGGTATACTAGCCCTCCTAATTCCATTTTTGTCTTCAACATGGGTTTCATTATCTTGGAAAAATTTCTTCTTGGCAAACTGGCCAATTCGATTCTCATATTTACTCCAAGGCATCCAAAGAGGAAGGGTAGTTACCCTACTAATTAATTCAGGGGTTATATAAATGGAGAGGCCTCTAATGGTTACAACAACATGAGTTCTTGTGTGAGGGACCAAAGAGAGAGAAAATTCTTGGGCAATTTCATCATCAAACCCTCTAAACTTCTCAAAGAAATTCATCCAGTTTGTGCTTGTAAATATGTCCACCACTTAAGGATGTGCATGGAGCATAGAGGAGTTAGTGGTCTCTTTTCTCATAAACCCCCTATCATACTACCTGTACTTCTTTTGAAAAACCAAATATGGAGGTGGAGACAAAGAATTTTGAAGAAAAAAGAGAAACAGAGGAGACTGTGTTATTTTTATTTTTTCTTAAATAGAAATTCCTTTTATGTATTTTTACCCTCCTAAAGACTTATTTCAACCTCAAATTGAGACCAATTCCTTCATATATTGATATTCAATAAGGGGAATTCATGAACCCTACCACGTCAGACTAAAATTCGTGCCAAAAATCGTTGTTTCTCCCTTCAAAATGACTCACTACCCCTCCTGTAGAAGCCTATTGTCCCTGCTGTAGATTTCCTATAGGTGCTCCTGTAGAAAATTTTGAGAGAAAAAATATGGAGGAAATCGATGAGGATGGTGGTTACAAGGCTATGGGGGCACAAGAAGACAATTGTGTGCCTGAGTTACGAGGAGAAAATGAAGAAAATATGGTGAGAATGCACTGGAGGAGTGCTCATTAATGTTTATGGATATTTTCGGTTATGAGTGCTCAGCTGGAAAGGTGTACGTAGCCCGAATTAGGACCGCTTGTCCCCACCTAGTTGTTCATCATGGACCCTCATCATAATCATCCCTCATTATTGCATCGGAGTTAACTCTTCCTCCCACTTCCTGTCCTTGGCATCTTTTGCTTGAGTTGACTATGTGCACATGTGGGTGACACCTCAGATAAGTGGAGTCAACTAAATGAAGGTGGCCAAGTTAACTGACCACCTTTCCCTCATTCGATATCAACCATCTTGTTTCCTTCATATGACTCATAATTACACAAATGAAAATAGAGGAATGAATTAGTTACTTACCTGTGATCTGAGTGTATTTGTTGTGAGGTGTTGTGGCTTTCTTTGCTGCATGCCTTCATTTTCCTTTATGCATGTTGTCTCTGCTTGCTGATGTGGTGTTGTATTTTTGCATGTTATTCTTTTCTTGGAGCTGAGCTACATGTGCCTTTTCAACCTGCAGATGTGCAGTCTTTGGCTGTTGGCCCTGGACTTCTATGGGATCAGCTGCTACAGGAATTCCTACAGGAGCTCATGTAGCTTCTTCTCCCCTAGAAACTTCAACTTTTCCCTGTGCTTGGGGCTCGAGAATGATTCCAGAGGTGTAGATAAAGATGGAGGGTTAGCAGGTAAGCTTTAGGTGAAGTTAATGGTGGCTTTTCGTATTTTTTTTTTGGTTTTTTTTTTCAAAACCAAGAAACTATTGTTCTATGTTTTTTCTTGGATAGGGGAAAAAGATAATGATGCTTGGAGTGTGATACAAGCTTGGAAATGATGGCAAAGAGGCTTGAAGGTGGTAAGAGTGATGATAAGCTCCTCATGAAGCTTTCCTTGTCCATCAAACTACCTTATGTAGACACTTTTGGCTCTCTATAATTCCTACAAGAGCCTCCTATAGAAAGCGCAGAACCTCCTGTAGAAAACACAATTTTGAAAAAAAAAGGTATAGTGGGGTGAAAGAGATGCCAAAAATGATGAAGGAAGGTGTGGAGGAGATGAGATGGACACTGGTGTGAATGTCAAGGTCCCCTTGGCACCTTCTTCTACTCCTTGTAGTCCTCTTGCAAACCTGCAATGCAATAAAAATACATTTTTTTCTTCTCCTTTTTTTTTGGAAAACAACTAGGGCTCCTCAGAGAGGTTTTCACCCTAATTACTCACCTTGGGTGCCCCCAAGGGAGGTTTTCACCTGGGGATCTTATTATTTTCCTTTTTTTCTCTTTTTCTCTTTTTTTTTTTGACATCACTAGGCTGCCTCAGGAGAGGTTTTCAACCTAATGACGGGACTCAAGCACCTCATGAAGGTTTTCACTTGAGTCCTTATTTTTCTCTTTCTCTTCAGTGAGTGGGTGAAGTGGGAGCTAGGAAATGCTCCACTACAATCACTATCTTATTCAAATCTTCAATAAACTCTCGCTTGGAGAGGGGTTTCTTGTAGACTTTCAATCGATGTCCATTGATAAGCATGGGGATGGCTTCATCATCAATGGTTCTGATCAAAACTAAACCATTGTCATTGCATTTCTCCATAGTGTAGGGTCCTAGCCGTCTTCTCCTCAGCTGGCCTTTGAAATCCTTGTATCTTGAATCATATAATAGTGCCCAATCTCCCTCTTGGAATTGCTTCTCCCTGATATTTTTGTCATGCCATACCTTTCTCTGAAGCTGAACTACCTCTGTCTAGAGAAGGGCTTGCAATCTCTATTCATCCAATCCATTGATCTGAAGTAATCTCTCCTTCTATGCATGGTTGAGGTTTAGGTCTAGTTGAGCTGCCATCCTTAGGGTACTGAATTCAAACTATATTGACAGTAAAGCCTCCTTCCCATAGACCAGTTCATAGGGTGTGAACCTGGTGGTGGTACTCCATTTTGTGTTGTAGGCCCAAGTTGCCTCAACTAATCTCTCTGCCTGGTCTTTTATGTTTCTGCTCACTACCTTTGTTAGGATCCATTCGAATGCTTTGTTAGTGACTTCCACTTGCCCATTAGCTTGAGGATGGTAAGGGGTGGAAGTCCTGTGTTTGATCTTATGATGTGTGAGCAGGTCTTCAATCATGCTAGAAGTGAATTGACTGCCTTGGTCTGTGACCAACTCTCTCGGATACCCAAACTTGTAGAATACGTTTTCCCTTAAAAACTCAGCTACTTTATCTTTTCTTGCTACTTTTATTGCTTTTGTCTCTGCCCAATTTTCTAGGTACTCAGTGCACACAATGATGTATTTCTTCTGCTATGAAGGGGGCTTGATAGGTCCCACAAAGTCCATGCCCCACTTCTCAAATGGCTCGAAGGTCAACTGAGGTTGCATGGGAATTTCATCCTTTGGATTATGTTTCCCCATCCTCTGACACTGATCACACTGGCTCGTGTATCTCCTCACATCATGTTGAAGAGTGGGCTAATAGTAGCCTACTTGCAATATCTTGAAGGCAGTTCTTTTTGCTGCGAAATGACCTCCACAAGGCCCGTCATGACAAGTCAGTAGGATTTCAAAGACTTTGTCGTCCTTGACACATCTTGTCAAGATCTGATCTGGGCCAAGTTTGAGGAGATTGCCTCCAATCTAGGTGAAAGGGGCACTTTTCCTTACTATGTTTCTCTTCTCTTTTGAGGATAGGTGTGGTGGGAATTGTGATGAAACCAAGTAGTTTTCTATATCAACAAACCATGGAGAGAGTACTAATATAGCAAATAGGTGTTCATTTCGCATTTGATCATCCACCATTGCTTCTTCACCTGCAGGCAAATTTACTCTAGACAAAAAGTCAGCAACAAGATTTTCTTTACCAGGCTTATCAATAATGGTAAGATCAAACTACTGTAGTAAAAGAAGCCATATAATAATGCGAGAATTTACATCTAGTTTGTTCATTAAATTTCTAATTGCAGCATGATTACTGTGCACAAAGGTTTGATAGCCTGTGATATAATGTCTGAATTTGTTTAAGGAATGCACGATAGCTAGGAGTTCCTTCTCGGTCACTGTATAGTTTAGCTTTGCCTTTGACAAGTTTTTTCTTATAAAGTATACGGCATAAGCTAAATTTCCATCAATTTGTCCTAAGGCTGCTCCTATCACTTTTTTTGAGGCATTTTTGTGAATGTGAAAGGGTAGGGCCCAGTTTGGGCCTCTGAGAATTGGGGTAGTCACTAGCTTGGTCTTCAAGGTATCTAGGGCTTCTTGATAGTTTTCCGGCCATCTCAACTCAACATATCTACCTAGGAGGCCAAACAAAGGAAATGCTATCTTGCTAAAGTCTTTAATGAAACTCCTATAATATCTGGCTAAGCTTAGGAAACTTCTGACATCTCTCACCATTTGAGGAGGTGGGACCCTTTGGATGATGTCAATTTTGTTTGGGTCCACCTGCAGTCCTTGTTGAGATATTGCATGACTTAGCACAGTCCCTTCAGTCATCAAAAATTCACATTTTTCTAGACTGATGGATAGGTTCATCTCAATACACTTATCTAGAACTTTTCCTACGTTAGATAAAGCTTCCTAAAAGTCAGAGCCATAAGGAGTAAAATCATCCATGTATATTTCTACTGCATCATGAACCAGTTCAAAAAATATACTCAATACTTCTCTTTGGAAAGTGACTCGAGCATTGCACAAACCAAAAGGAAGGACCCGATATGCAAAGGTAACCCAAGGACAAGTGAAAGTGGTCTTATCTTGGTCCTCCTAACTGATTTGAATCTGATTGTACCCACTAAACCCATCTAGGAAAGATAAAAACGTTTTCCTTTCCATACCGTCAAACACTTGATCTATGAAAGGTAAAGGAAAATGGTCCTTTTTAGTGGCTTTGTTCAATTCCTGATAGTCGACATAGATTCTCCACTTACCATTTCTCATTGGCAATAGCACCAAAGGAGAGACCCATTCACTGTCAGAGATGGGATAGATGAATCCTGCATCAAGCGATTTCTGCAGTTCTTCCTTAACAATATCTTTAAGTGCTAGATTCATCCTCCTTTGAGGCTACCTAACTAGTTTGCAATCTTCCTTGAAGTATATATGATGACTACACACTGAAGGGTGCAATCCATTCATCTCCGTACAACTCCAAGCAAAGGCATCTCGATGTTTTATTAGTAGGCTGCACAACTCCTTCTCCTAGGAAGCAGGTTTGGGTGGACTGATTTCCAATGTTCTTTCTGGACCCAACTCTATATGTTTGACATGGAGAGAAGTAGGGTCGGCCACACAAAGATTAGTTGTAGGGTTGTTTTGGGTTTCTCTTACTATGTCTTCTAATGGTGATACACTGGGAGGTGGATTCTGAATGAAATTTTCAATCATATCATCCTCATCTTATAATTCTCCCCCCATGTTAATTTCTAATGTAGAAAGTGATGCTGAATAAAATTTATCCTCATCCTCCTCCAACCAGAAGGGTATATAATGTTCTAGCAAGGGTTGGGCAGTAGGATATAGGGTTAATTTATTGGATATGTACCCATTCTTTATGGTCATGTTCCTAGCTCGACAGCTAATTTAGGCATCTACTAGAGCCAACCAGGGTCTTCCCAGGATGAGAGGATACCCAGTGAGCTTCGCCTTGGGCCGGAGAAGTAAGAACTCAGTAGGGTACTCCCAAGAATCAATGGAGACCATCACATCTTCCATAATCCCCTTAGGGGTCACTGTGTAACGGTCTGCTAGCTGCAGCGCTGTCGTGGTCATGGTAAATTTTAGGGTTGAATTATAGCCCAAAGACGAAATTTGATGGTTTTTACATTTTAAGAGGGCGATTTATTTATTAAAAACCCTTTTCATATAGTTAGCCCCAATTTTATTTAGAAAATAATAATTTTCTTTATTTTAGCCCAAAATAAAAAATGGGTGGATAAACTAATTGAACCTTCATTTGGCTCGATTCGCCGGTTTTGGGAAATCGTATTCCCTTAAAATCATATAATTTTCATATTTTCCCCTGGTTTGGGAGATTAAAATTGCCATATTTCTGATTTACAGTTCGGTTTTTATGGTTTGGGAGTGGTTTATGAGGGTTGATTTGGTCCTTGGAGGTTAGGTTTGTTTTGAAATCGAGGGTAGAGGTTAGTTTGTTTTCAAATGGAGGGCGGCTCGTTGTTTTCACAGATTCAGCCCCCTATTTTCACGAATTATGGATTGATTGTGTATATGGCTCCCTATTTTCATGGATTCATGGTGTATATGGCTCCCTGGCTCCCTACTTTCATGAATTCATCCTATATAAAATCATTTTGAAATATGATTTTCGATCATAGTTCACAAATCCTAATTTTTTAGTTTCAGTGCAAGCAACAACAATTTCTATATTGGCAATGCTATTTTTGGTGCGAGCAACAACAATTTCTATTTTGACTGTAATATTCTTGCATTTTCAATCCACTGATTCTTCTCTTGTTTTGGTATCCATGGTTTCTTGGATCTGAACATCTCATGCCACTGCAGCAGCAGCAACAACAACCAGTGCTTGAAAGCATTTTTGGCTGAGTCCATAAATTATGCCCCTTTATGCGAGTCTTTCCCATCTGTAGCCGGCTTTTGAATTAGGGTAATTTGGCTTCATATTCCTTGTTTTTCTTCAAGTTTGTTTCCATTCTACCCTGTATATGTATTGGTTTTCCAAGGCACACATATGCATTCGTATAGATTCATGATAGGGTAGGTTAAATTTAACCTTCTCACTTCTACTTCACTCAGAGAGGCAATAATGTGCTAGTGATTTCATGAAAACTATATTAAATATGTATGCATAGTCTTTGATAAAGGGAGTGCATAGTCTGTCTGGGCGGTCTTGTATCTATATTCATGGTGGTAGTTTATATATTTCCCTGTTTTTTTCTGATGGTCATAACATGAATTACAGAGCAAAAATGAAATATTGTGATACTATTGAGTAAAAAATGAATAGGAATCAGTCTTGTAGTGTGCTATTTTGAGTTTCATATTCATTATGTATATGCTATGTAGTCAACTAATTTAATGTATATATGAAGTATTGTTCCATTAACTTATTAAATTATTTGTGAAGGTCAATTGTTACTCTGTTCATGTAACTCTCAGCAGTTGTCAGGTCTGAGGTGACTCTGTTGTGAAATTATTTCAGTGATTTGCTTCCGTACAACATGGAATCACATATTTAAGGAATTGTAAGGAACATATTAAACCGCAGAATGATAATTGATGATAATGGCAATGATATGCTAGTGGTTTCATGAAAACCATATTAAATTTCTATGCATAGTCTTTGATAAAGGGAGTGCATAGTCTGTCTCGGTGGTCTTGTATCTCTATTCAAGGTGGTATTTTGTATATTTCCTTCTTTTTTTCTACGATCGTAACATGAATTACAGAGCAAACATGAAATACTATGATACTGTTCAGTTAAAAATGAATAGGAATCAGTCCTGTAGTGTGTTGTGTTGAGTTTTGGAATCATTGTGTATACACTATGTAGTCAACTAATTTATTGTATATATGAAGTACTGTTCCATTAACTTATTAAGTTACTCGTGAAGGGCAATTGTTACTATGTTCATGTAACTCTCAGCAGCTGTCAGGTCTGAGGTGACTCTGTTGTGAAATTATTTCAATGAATTGCTTTAGTACAACATCGTATCACATATTTAAGGAATTCTAAGGAACATATTAAACCACTGAATGATAATTGATGATAATGGAATGATGCGCTAGTGGTTTCATGAAAACTATATTAAATATGTATGCATAGTATTTGATAAAGGGAGTGCATAGTCTGTCTAGCCTATCTTGTATCTCTATTCAAGGTGGTAGCTTGTATATTTCCCTGTTTCTTTTTATGGTCATAACATGAGTTACATAGAAAAAATGAAATACTATGATACTATTGAGTAAAAAATGAATAGGAATCAGTCTTGTAGTGTCCTGTGCTGAGTTTTGGATTCATTGTGTATACACTATGTAGTCAACCAATTTAATGTATATATGAAGTATTGTTCCATTAACTTATTAAGTTATTTGTGAAGGGCAGTTGTTACTCTGTTCATGTAACTCTTAGCAGTTGTCAGGTCTGAGGTGACTCCATTGTGAAATTATTTTAGTGATTTGCTTCAGTACAACATGGCATCACATATTTAAGGAATTGTAAGGAACATATTAAACCATAGAACGATAATTGATGATAATAGCAATGATGTGCTAGTGGTTTCATGAAAACTATATTAAATATGTATGCATAGTCTTTGATAAAGGGAGTGCATAGTGCATAGTCTATTCATTATTGAAATCTCGAATATGCTTATTGTTTCTTATAACCTTGCAATCTGTGTCCAATCTCAAGAAGTTGGGAAGCCATCATTTAATGATGTGAGTTTCTTGTCTTTTTCCTTTTTTGATTCTATCATTTTTAACATTTTTCTATCCCTAATTACTACATGCACATATGCTTCACCTAGAATTGTGGATCATGGAAACACTAATATCTATGAATAATGAAGCGGCTTCTGACATAACTCTAGATATCACAAGGACATATTTGTGTTTATTGTAATTGAAGCTACGATCCAAACAAAAGCAATGTTGGAATATGTCTACTATAGTATAGCTGGCTTACATGATGACAAATCATTCATTCATAATAGAAAAAACATCTTGAAATTTTTGTGACTTCACCTGGAATTGTGGATGACGGAAACAAAATCTATGAAGAATGAAGCTACTTCTTACATAACTCTACATATCACAAAGACATACCTTTGGTGATTGTAATTGAAACTACAATCCAAACAAAAGCAATGTTGGAATATGTCTGCTATAGTATATATGGCTTACATGATGACATATCATTCATTCATAATAGAAAAACATCTTGAAGTTTTGGTGATTCCAAGACACATAATTATGAAACTTGAACCACAAAAAGGCCCTTGAACTTAATACTCTGTTTGACCAATATTTAAGAGAGTTTCACTCTACAACCTTTGCTGGAAGAGGTGATGGAAAAAAAATTGATTTTCAAGTCTAATGTGAAATGAAAAGAAAAGGTTGATGTAATAAAATAATTAAAAATAATAAGAAATTAGCTTAGATCCATCTTAACCTTGGATTGTTTAAGTAGGGAGAGGTTTTCACATGTTTTTTTGTTCCTCTTAGTGCTTAATAGATATTGGGTTAAGATGGACCTATGCTAGTAGAAGAACATTTTGAGGCTTTGGTAATGCTACTTAATGTATTATGATGCAACTAGCATTGCAAAAATCCTGTCAAACCCTTGACTAAGATTGAAAGTGGCTGCACCAAGAGCCCAAGGGCAAGAGATTTGTCAGATAATGTGTATAATCCTAATAAATTAAAATGGGACAAGAATTAGATATTCGAGTCTAATGTAAAAAAAACAATAAGGTTGATGTAAGAAAAGGAAAAACCTAGCATAGATCCATCTTAATCTTCGATGTTTTAAGAAACAAGAGTTTACATGTGGGTACCTTTGATTCTTCTCCATGCTTAATAGATATGGGGTTAAGATGGATCTATGCTTGTAGAATACCCTAAAGTTTTGGCAATGCTATTTGACATATTATGATGAAACTTGAACAACAAAAATCTTAAACTCAATACTCCAATTGACTAAGACTGAAAAGTGATAATTTACTAGAGCTTGTGAGTGATGTATCCCTTCAAACAAGGGTACTCCTAAACTTTATACCATGCCATTCATAAGCCCAATTGTGTGCAATTTATAGACTTGTAAGGCCATGTTGGATGAAGTCTAAAACTGTGTCCCAGATCCTCGATGGTGGATGGGCATCGTAAGTCTTCTTACCTACATGTGGATGGTGCTTGGTTTTGTGGCTACTGACTTCCCCTTGGTGGGTAGTACCTCCCTACCTTGATGTGCCTTCTTATGTCCTGGGTTGGTATGTGGACATCATGTTGGAAATAATACTGAGAGGGTGTTGAATCAGTATTATCAATTCAAACACCTTTTTATTTTAATACTCAAATATATAATATATAATATAATATAATATCTAGTATATATACACTACATTAGTTACGGTAACCCACGTATATACGCAACTGTGCCTAAAGCAACTAGCGTATATCAATAAACTTATGATTCAGTTAATCCATTAAATGTTTATCTTTAATCAGTGCATCAAAACTTCATTAACCATAAGAATAGTAAACAGGTGCAGTAAAAGAGAATAGATCATTACACAAATGAACACAAGATATAAGGTGGAAACCCAATGTGGGTGAAAACCACCTGCTACAATTCGTCTCTATCTTCTTTTAATAAGAAACTTCTTTTTACAATATTTCTGTACTAGTGCAATCTTATACCAATACGCAAGCTTCTACCTACAGAAGGCTACAACCTTCTCTCATTCTCCAGCTTCTCCTAGAAGGGAACTACAACCCCCTTAGCTCTTGTACTAGCTAATGTGCTAGTACATAGGTGCTAACCTATAGAAGGCTACGACCTTATTTTCTTCCAGGGACCATGTTTCATAAATTTTCAGACTCGATCCATAAATAACATCAATCAAACATCAAATGTAATTGCATCGACCAATCCCCTTAGCACCAACCAAAACTGAATCAATCAATCACTTCTTTTAATGTTGTAACCAAAATACAATAACAGTAACCAAACACCAATCTTGGATCCAGAATACTGCAGTAATAAACAGAAGTAGCTAAAACATATTTTATTAGATGTGTGCTACTTCAAGATGAGGAACCTGCATGCATATACTTCTGAATTAAGGCAAACC
This sequence comes from Pinus taeda, assembly GCA_000404065.3. NCBI lineage: Eukaryota > Viridiplantae > Streptophyta > Pinopsida > Pinales > Pinaceae > Pinus > Pinus taeda. The sequence goes on along the minus strand of APFE031171457.1, from coordinate 14,367 downwards.
AGTGTACATGCTCCTTTGAATTACTGAAAAAGCATGTATAAACGCCTTTTCTATGACGAACCTGCATACAAATCTATAAAAGATAATTCACCCTTTTCAAATATTCAGACATTAGTCATACCCAGATTATCAGATTTATAGATCAAGTCATGTGCTAAATCTAACAGATCAAAATCACACAAAGATACTACTATTCAAGCCTTAAGATCTTGACCCCTCCATAGAAATTATCCTTCTTCTAGCGCTTAGGTTCCTCCTTGGTTCAAATCCAGCTATGCACCATAACCCAATGACTAGTATTCTAGATCTTGCTCTTCATAAGATATTCAATCCTTGAGTGAATCAATTTGTCTAATGATCTCCTTCCCTTTTTTATAGTCTTAGGCCTTACTGAATACCATGTTCCAAAACCATTTAAAACCAATACTTGGGATCCAATACCTGGGTTCAACACTTTGGACGCAATATCATGGTCCAAAACCATAGGTCCAAATACCAGGGACTAAAAAACAAGTCTTCCCACATGTACACGCTTTTCCCTGCATGAAAGTGCACGCATACAGATACGTGCCTTTTGATCGGTGATCCGATGTGTATACGTGCCTTGGTTAAGAGGAAACTACGTATATCTCTTTTTCTTTCATTCCGAGATCGTGAATTGTGATTTATCATCTGAGAGAGTGGCCATCAAGGACAACACCTGTGTCAGTGCCAAACCTATGTCATAATGCCAAAAATCTCCTCCTTTGCACTTGATGGCAACCCCAAGTCACTCAAAGTCATTCTCCCCCTGAATACATTCTGAAATCTCTACTATCCTATGCTGTCCATGCTCCCCGTGAATGTAGGCAAGGTCTGCAAAAGGATGTTCTATAGGAAATAAAATGACTCTATACATTATAAATGACCTTCCTATCACCAAGGACTCATACATACATCCATATCCCAACCAAGTGGGGACATAAAAATATTGACTCATCCACCCAACCAAGTGGGGACATAACAATATTGACTCATCCACCCAACCAAGTGGGGATACACCAAAAGTTTACACATGATAAAACAAGAAGATTACATCATCCATCCTAGGCATAGTGGGGAAACAAAAATAGGTCGTTACATGACCTTGATAATAAAATAAGTACCTGACATAGAGATGAAACAAGATTATAATATTCATTAACAACTATCATCAACAACATTTGTCAATCATCATTCATACCAGCAACCATGTTCTACCTGAAACCAAAAACAACTGTGAAAATGAACCAAGATATTCTAAGATAATGCGAACAATGCATTTTTAAAAGTATATGCTCCCCCTGAACCTGTGCCATATGGTCTCTGACATACCCATGTCAGAATCTTTTCATCCTAAGTCTGGCCCACTGTTTTCTTCAAATCATCATACACGCGATTGTATCCACAGAAACTAGCATATGTATGTAGATGCTGCTCACTAAACTCTCGTACAACCACTTTTCTCTAAAACATATAAGTTTCAATAGTAAGATGATGCATCAATTACTCTGAGCTTTTGTCTGAGGTATCCAAATGTCTCCTTGGGCAGTGGTTTGGTGAGTATATCAGCACCCTATTCCTTGTAGGGAACATACTCCAATTTGACCATTTGTTCAAGCACTTGTTCCCGGCGAAAATGATATTTGATACGTATGTGTTTGGTCTCTGAATGCATGACTAGATTCTTTGAAACACTGATTGCACTTGTATTATCACGTAAAATGGAAATAGGTGGAGTACAAGTGATTTGGAAATCTTGCAAAGTTTGCATCATCTAAAGGAGTTGTGTGCAGCAAGATGCAATAGCCACATATTCTACTTCAGCTGTAGATAAAACAATTGAACTTTGTTTCTTGCTGAAACAAGATACTAATCTAGAACCCATAAAGAATGCACCACCAGTAGTGCTTTTTCTGTCATCCACACTTCCTGCCCAATCTGCATCTGTATATGCATGAAGTGTGAGATTTGTATCTCTAGGATACTATTATCGCTCAGGTTGTCCCTAGGCTCCTATTAGGGATACGGCCGAGGTAACCACAAACCAATATTCTGATTGCAAGTTCTAGCCCACCTGCAATCGGAGAGGGCTCTCTCCTTTAGATAAAACCTTAGTTGATCTAGACTCAACCTTAGTTGATGATTTTAGGCTAGCTTTCTGACTTTAAGGGAATGTTGACTGTGATTGGAGGGAAGGTAGGATTCTTGAGTAAAGAGGCACAGTAAAGTGTTATAAGTTTTGAACCATTGGGCATGGAGTGACAGGTTGCGGCATGCGAGCGTTTTCTTGGTCACAAGGGGACATGGAGCGGGATAGCCACGCAGGATACAATACTCAGGTTGCTGAAAGTACAGAATGAACATCAGGGATGAAAGGCAAAAGAGAATCATTTCATCATGCCGACAAAGGGGAGAAGTGGATGAGTGGGATCCCGGAGCTGTTAAGAATTCCAAAGACATGCACTCATGTAGGAAAGAAACAAGGTAAACTAGAACACTTAAGAATTCTAGCTCATAACTGTTTCGGAGGAAAACATCGAAAAGTGCACAAATTGGACTTAAGGTGTATTTAAACAAATCTTAATCTATTCTTTTTTCCTGCAACTTAGAAAGGTGGAAAGATGATAAAAACATAAAATAAACAGGGGAGAAGAACACTTATTGGATCATGCAGAGACACAGGAATTCCGTGATCATTCCTTGGCCAAGAGAAAACAACAAGTTGTTTCGCAATCCATGCTTTCAATCATCTTGGATTATGAAAAATATGACAGTTACACTGCGAGTCTTTACTAGGAGAAAATTGCTGGAAAAGAAAATGACCAAAAACTACTACTACCAACCCACCAACCCTTTACAATCTCGCTTCGGGTGGTTTTTATAAACAAAATATCAGGAAGACATCATTACAAGTGACCTTGACAGGTCTGCCTAGAACTCTTCAAAAATCTAAATGTTGCTGGAAATAAATGCAAGTAAATATTTTTGGCTGTGCTGGGGGCAGCTGAATCGGATCAGGTGACGAGGTGGCCCTTGGGGACCAGATGCGGTGTTGCTGGAGTGAATGTGATTTGGGGCTGTAGTTCGGTTTTGGTGCGAATTGAATGTGCAATTATTATGATTTGAGAGCTTCAAGTGATTTTGCTCTCCTCTTATGAATCCGCTGGAAGATATTCAATTTTCTCTTGCTTTGGGCCGGAGCTCAAGATATTCTCTGATACACTTTGCTGCTACATTGATGATTTCCGCCGTCGACTGATACTCTTTGACATGCTTGAAGCCTGCTGATTTGATTTGATACACTTTAAACTCTGTGGATGATCTGCTGCTGTTTTCTAACCGGATCCTTTGGCACGATTGGGCGATTTTCGGGCTTTTTCGACGCACAGTGGGCTCGACAATTAGAAGATTCCCTGAAGATTCCTCAAAATGGCCTATTTCCCGTAACGATGAGCGAATAGCGCTTCGCGCTATTCGTGCATCGAAAACTGCCTCTGTTTCTTGATCTAGAGCTCCGAAGTGCGACTTTTCTCCTTGCGCGAAGCTTTTTCAGCTTTTCTGGCTGCTGACGTAAGCACTGCGTCGGCTGTACGGTGGATGACATCATTAGTGGGTCCCTGGTGCAACGCGACGTGGTAAGGTACTGGATGAACTGTGGTGAAGAGGTTCCGATGCGATATCGCGATATCGCGTCGGTGAGGAAAGAGGGGGATCACTGGGTTGGACATGTGGTGGTTGCGATTGCTGATATGCAATACCGCGATATCACATCGGTGAAGATGGAGGGGTGAACAGATTGGACACTCGGCGTTTGTGATCACCGATCGCCAATTTCGCAATGTCGCATTGGCAGGGAACGGATGGGCAATGTTGTCCGTGAATGTGAGATGGCGAGGTTGCGATGCGAAAACGGCTTTGAGGGGAAAAGGTAAGTAAGTGGGTGTGAAGGGTTTTTGAAGTTTCGGAAGGGGTCCGACTACTTCGGGGGAGTTTTATACTTAGGAAGGAGTCCATAGTATGTGGAAGGTGGTTTCGAAGGTTGGGTTCTTTCTTAGTTTATGATAAACTAAACAATTCCCGGGACTTGCTATGGTTATTTTTCAACCAGGGGGAGGGATATTACGTAGGGGAATTTACTTAATATTAATACGGGGATGGGAAATATAGGGAGCTATATAATAATGTCAGTGGTTAATGTGGAGATGGTAAGAAAGTGCTATGCTTCGGGAGAACTTAGGCTGTTGTAGGGGGTAGGACCATACTTCGGGAGAAGATATGGAACAACTTTGAGCAAAGCAGATCTTTACTCAACCGGAGTGATGAAGATGATGAACTAAAGGGCTGTCAAGCAGATCTTGACCTCTTTTTGGGGATGTTAGCTAATGATTGGGGGAAAGCAGAGAAGGGGAGTTATTTATACCTCATTTGAGCCTTTTGCTTACAAATCTTTGCTAATTATGTTCCGCATGATATGATACCTGCGAACTTGGAACTGGTCAGCAATTCAATAGTCTCAGAACTACCTACCCAGCCTACTTGCCTAGCATTTTTTCTTCTTTTGCTTGGGGGTGCACTTATACTTGCAAACCCATCATACATTTTTCTCTTGATGCTTTCCTATCTACACACTACCCTTATTTCTTCCAGAGCCCAGATTAAACTGTTGGACTCTTCTGTTTCTCTACCTATCTAAGAGTCTGCCAAGATTAAACTGTTTGGACAGACTTACAATCTCTATATTCTAAAACATTAAATTTAAACCTAGGGAGACCAAGATTAAACTGTTTGGACCTCCCTTTAACTGAAAGTAGCGATACCAGTAAAACTTTACAAAATTTGAAGGCAATTGAATGAATCTTGAAGTAGCCTCCTTTATTTGGAGACTGTTTGAGCAAATATGGAGCATTGCAGCAAAGCAAAGTACAACATATTTGGCCTGTGAAATGCCAATCATGAAAAATGAATACCTGTTGCAGCAGGAGCTAACAGTGGCTCCACTCGGGGATGGCTTCTCCTTGCGGGAAATCAAGAACTGCAGGCCAGAATGCCTTGATTTTTAGTTTCTTGTTGTCCTCTACAAAACTGGGAAGCATCGCCTGCTTTCTTTCGCATGTTCCCAGTACTATAAACTCTAAGAAGTCAAAAAGTATGTACAAACCAATCATTGCCTGCTCTTTCAAGCAGGGGGATCATTGTAGTGCTTCAACATTCGGCCGTTGATCGGGCCTTCTTCCACTGTGCTGTTATCAAGCGATTTGAGAAAGTAGGTGTTATTGCCTTGCACAACACTGATAGTGTACGGACCTTTCCATAGAAAATCAAATTTATCATGTTTTCCCTTGTCTTCCATCCTTGCATCCCATCTTAGGACTTTTCTGCCCACCCGGAAGTCTTCTGCTTTGGTTCTCTTGTCGAACATTTTCTTGAGTTTTTCCTGTAGACTTTAAGCTCTATTGAAAACTTCTTCTCTGGTTTGCTGAAGATGAATGGTCTGATTAATCCTTCTTTGCATGTTGTTTGGTTCAGCCTGAATTTCTTGCAACAGTTTGATAGTTGGTATGCCCAGAGATGAAGGGAATCTAGCTTCCATGCCATACACAAGTTCATAGGGGCTCATCTCGATGGATTTCTTGGTGGTCATTCGGTCTGCCCATAGGGCGCTGGTGAGCTTTTTGTGCCAGTTCCTTTTGTTCTCTTCTAGCATCTTCTTTATGATGTTGATGAGGCTCTTGTTGGAGGACTCGGCCAGGCCATTGCCTTGGGGGTAATAAGCTGTGGAGTGTCCTAAGGAAATGTGGTACTTGTGGCAAAAGTTAATGAGTTTATTGGATTTGAAGGCAGCTGCGTTGTCGGTAATGATCTTCTCCGGGCAACCAAATCTGGACAGGATGTTGTTTTCAACAAATTGGATGATGGTGGAGTCATTGGCTTGCCTACACGGGATGGCTTCAATCCATTTGGTGAAATAGTCGGTGGCCGTTAGAATCCATTTGTGCTGGCCTGAGGAGGAGGGATGAATTTCTCCAACGAAGTCAAGACCCCATTGTTGAAAAGGTTTTTCGGTTGAGATGGGCTTTAGGGGTAGGGGCAATAATTTTCTTTTTCCTTCAAAGAGTTGGCATTTATGGCATGAGGCAGTAAATGCTTTCACATCTGTAAATAAAGAGGGCCAGTAATAACCGGCCCGCAAGATCTTTTCCGCCGTGGATTTCCAGTATAAGTGGCCTCCGCAATCACCTGCATGAAATTCTCTCATGATGCTGTTAGTTTCATCCTCAGTTAAACATTTAAGCAAAATACCTTCATAATTTTTCCAATATAAGGAACCATCTATGACGCAGAAGTTAGATGATTTCATTCTCAAAAATCATTTTTTAGTTCTGGACAATCCTGGGGGAGCGCACAGGTTTAACAATACAAAACAAATATCAGAATACCAAGGGGATTGTGTGAAGGTATCACCGATCTGTGGAGTCGCCAGCTCCTCTTCATCGTCCAGTTGATTAATGCTAAGTTCTTGGAAATTCGTTTCGGTCATTAGGTTAGCTAGCCCTGGTCCTTTTATGAGCTTGGTGGGCTTTATCTCAATGTCATACTCAAGGATGCTAGCAATCCATTTTCCTCTCTTGTCTTCCAATCCTTCCTGAGTTAGTATATCCTTTACAACCGCATTGGGGACATATGCGATCACATGAGAGTAGAGGATATAGATTCTGAAGTATTTAATAGCTTTGACCAGGGCGTAAGCTTGCTTTTCCATGATTTGAAATTTTAGGGGCGCGTCTCTCAGAGCTCGGCTGAAGAAAGCTATTGGTTCCTCATTTCCCTGATCATCTTTCTGCAAAAGGACTGCTGCTATGGTATGTTGTGATGCGAAAGAAAAAATGATAAAGTCTCGGTCAAATTGAGGACTAGTTAGGACCGGTGTTTGAGTCAAGGCCGCTTTTATACTCTCAAAAGCCTACTTGGCCTCAAGGGACCATCTCACCTTGGCGTCCTTTTTTAGCATGTTACTCAGTAGTCTCATTGACTCAGCTAGATTGGGGATAAATCTTCTCAGGAAGTTGATTTTCCCAAGGAATCCTTGTAGCTCCTTCGTGTTTCTCGGGTAAGGGATTTGGAGGATAGCCTGAATTTTTTCTGCGTCGATTTTGATCCCATATTTCGATATTATATGCCTTAATAACCTGCCTTCCTCCAGGGCGAACAGGGACTTCTTCGGGTTCAAGGAAATACCGAATTTCCTACATGTGATAAAAATCTGCCTTAAGTGCTTTAGGTGTTGCGAGTCAGATTTGGAAAATGGGGTCAGGTCATCCAGGTAAACCACAAGGAAATCATGTATTTCCTTAGCGAATGCGATATCCATTGCCCTCTGAAAGGTGGCGCTGGCGTTTTTCAGTCCAAAAGGCATTTTAACGTATTTGAACTTTCCCCAGGGCGTAGTGAAAGTTGTTTTGTCTTGATCATCTGGGTGGACTAGAATTTGGTTAAATCCCGAGAATCCGTCAAGTAGAGAGATCCTGGAAGAACCCACCACCCTTTGCAAGATGTGATCCATTTTAGGTAACGGGTAGTGATCTTTTAGGGAGACTTGGTTTAAGTTTCTCAAGTCTACGCACAGTCTTATCTCTCTTGTTTTCTTCCTGGTAGGGACTAAGTTAGATACCCATTCCGAGAATCTGATAGGCGCAATGATCCCTGCGTCAAACATTCTTTTATTTCTTTTTCAATCATACGGAGAAGCATGGGGTTTATTCTCCTGAGTTTTTGTTTGAACGGTTTCTGGTTCGGCCTTAGGGGAATGGTATGCTGGATAACTGAAGTGTCATAGGACTTCAAGTCCTCATAACTCCAGGAAAATACGTCTTGGAATTCTTTGAACAGATCCACATAT
>APFE031171456.1:28639-48320 GCA_000404065.3 Pinus taeda | reverse complement strand
GTATATTTTCCAGATTTTATTTTTAATGGAATTCTGAACTAATCACTGAGTGAACATGTTGTGTATGCATAAAACTTGTTTGTGACGGGGAGGGGCATTGAAGAGGATTAGTTTATGGTTTTTAAATTATGAAATAAATCACAGAATTAATTCCAATAAAATAGAAAATTAAATAAAAATCAATTTTATATGTTTTAGAATTTAATTGTTTATTTATATTATTACTAATTTATTAGAGTAACAAGGATTTAATAGGAAAATTAAATTTCCGATTAAATACAATCTTTACAAATTATGGAAAATAAAGTTTTGCAACTTAACATATTTATATAATTGAAGAAAATCATTCATAAAGGTATGTAAAACTATCTCTAGGGAGAGATTAACAAAAGGTGAATATATATTTATTTTAGTTTCATTTATTATTATGTGTTAACATTAAAACTAGTTTTTTTTTTTTTAATGCAAGAAAATGAATAAATAGAGAATTTTAAAAATGCTTGTTGAGTTGAAGATTTAGATAACAATAATTAAATGAAAGAACTACTCATTTCATTTCGAGAGAGAGAAAATATTAATATGATTAATATTAATATTTGGGAAATTTACGAGAACTAAATGGGAAACTAACTCCCACAACTAAAAAAGGAATATAATTTCTCATTAAAAGGGAGTTTTTTTTTAAGAGGTTGGAGGATGGTAGGCTTGAGAAATGAAGACTTATTATTTTTTTGACAACCATAATGTACTTGTTGCAGTTTCATTGTGACTATGAGGTTTTCATTAGTAATATCATGGTTAATTTTATTTCTTTTTCTTTCTCTATGTTCTTTATTTAGGGTTTATATTTGTTGGTAAAACTATTGAAGATTGGTAATTTAACTCGATTATACATCAAATTTGAATATATAAAATGGTTGAAATACTTTTGAATACGTCATATTTAAATTTTGTAAATGAGATTTGAGTTTATTTGTTGCAATTTGAATTCAAAGTGATGCATGCTATCTAGGGCTTACTTGCACATTAAACTTGAATACTAGAAAAATGAGTTATTTTATTTTATTTCTCTTTTTATTTTTATTTTTTTTGTAAGTCAAAATTTTATTCATTCGTTAAAAAAGATGGACATCACGATTAACAAAAAATAGGTGGTCCCACCCCAACTAGGTTTGTTGACCATGGTTTGAAGCATATGACAAAAAAAATGGACACTAAGGACATCATCCATAACCGAGAAGGCAAGAGACACGAGAAGACAAGGAACATAAAGAGAACACTTATAGTCATGCTAGTCATCCTAAGTGATGGAATTTGGGTTCTCAGGGATTGTCCCAGGAGGAGGCAAAGGACAAAGGAGCATTGGGCATGCCCTTCGAAGTGAGCCATCTCGGACTCAAGCTTCTCCACCTTCTTCAATAAAAGGTTCTATCCACGCCATACCGCCACCACTCATTATCGAACCTGGCACTGGAAGTAGTGCATATTATCTAAGGTGGCTACTAGTTCATCATGCTCCTCTCTTCGGATCCGTTCATCCATTTCCAACCACTCCAACAGGGATTGTATCACCTCACGACAATTCTCGAGATAACAATGTTGAATTTCCCCCGCACTAAGTGCAGAACACTCTGCAGACCCACGTCTTCGCATGTCACCATGCAACACGCCACCACTTCGTTGTGGTTTCTACGACCACCCCCAACGTTGCGTCACTGACTTGCCACCTCGCACACCAGCCATCCTTCGCGAGGAGTGCCCCACTATCTTACCACCCCAATGAGCCCCTACTGCCTCCACTCTCGAGTCAAAATTTTGTATTTTCATTTATGGGTCCCCACGTCCAGCTGAGCTAGGCTTCGCTATGAGGGAGGACTGCCCTCACTGCAAAGATGGGCACATACCATCTAAGCCAACAATGACATTGTTGATCCCTGAGTTAAGAAAATAGGAACCACTGACAACCTTCCAAGGACGCTCGACCTGTGAACACCAGGATTTCCTCGCCCAAGGATGAAACCTCCAACTACCTAGCCAGGGCTTAGAGCTAGCACTTCCCTCTCTGAAGTAGTGACACACACCTACTAGACTTCTGCCACTACACCAAGCTTTCCACCATAGGCTTCAACACATAAAATCATTGTAATTTTTGAGATTCAGAAGAGGAAGGGCCAAGAAATACTCGACCCTGCCCGAAGAACTTCGAGGAGGGCCTCCCCAACCACACCAACAACAAGAGACCATAATGACCTTCATGGACTTGACTCCCTTTTCCCTAGAACACATAGAAAACATACATTGAGAAGTAGAGGGACCCAATTATAGGCCCAATAGCTTACGAACGAGAAGAATGCACAGATTCGCCACTAGCCCCAAAAGCACCACCAACTATACCACCTCCACCAACCTCCAAGAATCCAATAACCCACAACTTCCAATTTCCAAATGAACCAGAAATAAAAACTAGTTGACACTTCTGAAATCTGCACTGCTCATGCGTAGGAAAACACGAGATACCACCCATGGCACAAGAATTATACGAACCTGCAGAGTCAAGAGTCTAGGAATAAACTTCAGGGTTGCCACCTGTTAGGGTACTATAGTAATAGGATTCATAATTTTGAATTAACTATGATTACTCTTGTAATATTGTACATACTTTTCCTCTCTACAAAAATGTTTTCCCATATTAAAAATAAAAAATGTAAAGAGGGTAAATCCTAAAAAGAAAAATCAAAGGACTTGAAAAAAAAAAAAAAATATGAACCCCACAAAAAGAGATAAAAAATAGATTCAAAAAGTGATGCAAATCCAAATGCCACTACGTTTTACTTTGCTTTGAAAAATAATATTGTGTGCAACTTGTCAAAAATGACAAAATCCATTATGGTCAAATAGTTTAATCTTGATTCATTCATGCCTTAAATTTCATGCTAATAGATAGAGAATAAAGATCTAGCAAAATTGTTTAATCTTGGCATAGCAATAGTTAGGTAGAGAACAATAATGAGATCACTAGTTTAATCTGAGCCACTGGAAGTTATAAGATTAGAATTACATAGTTTGCTTATCAAAGAAAAAGAAATAGAGGGTCAGCGAGCTCAAATGCAAACAATAAATCAAGAGAAAATATTATGGTAAATAAAGAGTAGGTAAAAGAGGTTTTGGAATGCATAAGGTTGCTAGCTAAAATGCACCTTTATCATTCTTAATCCTACGTTTCATGTGCAGGAGGAATTATCAAAGAAATAGGACATTCACAAAAGTCATATATTACTTTGGGCATTTACCTTGAAAGTTCTATATAATTTTAGGCCTAAATACTAAAGCTCATTCACTAATTTCCCCTCTTTTCACTAAACCCCTTACATGTCTAATTTATTAATTTCCCTTCATTACCCCCTTCATTACTTTTCATTCCCTAATATTTTTCCCCTTCTTAAATTCCAAAGGAGTCTTCCCTTTTCATTGCCCATTGTAAAAATCCCTTCCCCTTCATTTTACCTTCTCCCTTGCTTCATCTAATTTTCCCTTGTAAATCCACTAAAAACCCCTTATCCTAAGTTTTAAAAGTTAATATTTATCAGGCCCCATTGAGAAACCCTCCCCGATACGCTTTCAACTCATATCAAATGTTTTTCTAAACACCTGCTCTCTTATTTTGCAAACCCCTTATATTATTCTAACCTATAGTTTTTATACATTTATTCCTGCTTTATATATTTCACCCTCCCACTATATTATATCCCTGATCCCTAAAAACCTTCGCATATGAGTTATGACCGTCCGCTGTATAACCCAATATCCCCACTTCTATTTTAATACCCAACACATATATTACTTTCCATTACATTTTAATTAAACCTGACCCCACACCCTGACTCATCCCTCATAACTCCATCACGCGATAACCCTCTAATCACCCACCTCCAGATCCAATGGCCCGCATCCCATATTGTGAAATCTGATCTTTAACATCCCAAAACCATGTGAGGTTCATGGTTTTCCCTGCCCGCATTTTTGCTATGTGGTAGCCCCATGTTATATTGCGGCCTCAAAGAAAATAGCACCTACCACTCAAAAGCGGTGCGATGAAACATAATACTGCCTCCTCGCATAAGGTGAAACCGCTTGATATTCAAACTTAACCCCATGCCCAAAGGTTAACCACTATTGGTTAAAAACAAAATAATTTACCCTTTCCATTCATTTCACTATTATTCTGTTGCAAAGAACCTTTGCCGACCAATTCTAAACCCAAGAAACTCTCCTCAACTCTTTTAACCCATTTACAACTAGAAGACATTGCAGACTCTAATTTGAAGTAGCATAAACACCATTGATGCCTCATAAAGCCTCCACTGCCCCCAGAGAACCTGTTGCATACCAAATCTTCATTTTCGAGGTATTCCTATAAGTACCAACAAGCCCATTCTTAAGATTTGCACAACATTTTGAATGAGTTAATCAATTAAACCAATTAAAAGCCTAGCCAGCCTAAAGAAATTCGTGGTTGCATCCAAACCCTTTCTGCAAACTGTGTTCATATTTTCACACTATTTAGAGGTCCTAAGCCTACTCCTTAAGCCAAATAGTAATTAATTCAATAAAATAAACAAATCTAGGTCTTCCCAAAGCATTCTGAATGCAAGACCCTTGCAAACTCCTGACCTTGATATTGACCACCTCCCATTGGCCTACAGATATCTCCATATCAAAGACACAACCTTCCCTAACCTTCTATTAAAACTCCACTGTTGGAGTAAAGATAAATTCCTCAACCAAAATAATGAAATTCCGCTATGCGAATCAAAGTTACCCAAATACTTGCTCCCACAGGTATACCAGTTCCCTGAAATCATCAACCTATGCCAAATCTACTATATCACAAGTCAAGGAGCCATAATCTCTCCTAACAAGTAGATTTTATTCAGAATCACTAGAGAGTCAATAAATGAAATGTTGCAAATCCAGCCAAAGCCTAATGAAACCCCATTTTCTATTGAAAACCTACTTTATTTGTACTTAAAGTTGGACCTTCGCAAGGGATCTCAAGTTTTTTCAGACTTTCATCCTAGAAGAGGCTCATATTCCTACAGGCAGTCCTTCATACTCTGCCACCATTTTTTCCAAGAGGGCTATACAGATTGTAACCATGCTATCTTTTATTTTAGGATATACCACTCATGAACATGTAGATGGGCCTATACTTGGTTTCCTTTATATTTTTTTCCCAGGAAAGCCTCCAACTATAGTTCTTAATTTGGCCCAATTATTAGCAGAAAGAATCGATGATCGATTGATCATATTTCTAGATGAAATATTATTCAAATAATCTTCAGTATTGTTCCACATGTTCCTATATTTCCAATTAGACATGTTTCCAGTTAACATCCAAAAACTGGACACCAAGGTAAATCCTAGATCTATTATCTTTTGGACACCGCTAATCCAAAAATATTCCACTAATTTCAACTACAAAGATTTCATTGATTCCTTTGTTCACCCAGTGGTTAACATACTAAGGAATAGCAATCAATCCAGGATCAATGATGGGATAAAAAGAGTTTTACAGTTGTCCAAACACAATAGAATAGGGGACTGGTATTTATACCATAACCACACTAAAGTAAGGGTGTATGGATGTCAACTCACTCCATATAAGCTACCCAAATATCTCCCCATGAGGATATTTGCATTAGAGTATATCAGGCATTTCATAAACTCTAATGATATGAATTTTCTATCAGCTATGAAGAAAATGCAGTTTAAAATAAAAAACCAACTTGGTCCTTTTATTTGCAATAATAGGGAGGCTCGAGAAGAAGCAGAAAAATATTTACAGGAAATGAAGTTCAATAATAGTTTCAAATGGAAGTATGATCCTTTAAGTGTCATAAACAAACTAAGACTCAAGTTTAAATTGAGCACTTTTATGCATGAGTCCAATCCAGTGATTGAAAAATATGCCAACGAGTTAGAGTGGTTGGAAAACACCTTAATAGATATGGAGAAACAAATGGATACTAGTTCCATTCTAGATACTCTAGACCTACAGGAAAAAAATGAAAAAAGGACTAGGGAAGAAGGTTCTTGCTCAAACAAAGGTACAACATATGATAAATTTTAAATTATGTACACGAAGAAGCCCAAACTAAATCCTGTAAATGAGCAAGAAGAGACGTTTGAGACAGTTGAAATCATTGACACTGACATGATGGTTAAAGAGAATACGGCTCCAATAGTTTCAGAGGAAACTCATCAGCCTTCAACCTCTAACTACTCATATTATTCAAAAGCAGCATGGTATTGAAGTCTCTTCATCAAGAAAACTGGTGGATAAAGAAAAGAACATAAAGGATAAATATAAAGAAATCATGTTGAGAAATGAAACATTGACAGTTGAACCTTGTGCCCAATATTTCAAACAAACTCATAGTGATCAGAATAGGTTACTTTTAGCTTTTGACCGTAAGATAGGGAAAATGCAGATGACCTTTTTGTAGTCCACAGTACAACGTCCTAAGTCATCAGCAGATTACAAAAACGCAGAATTTGAAGTTTTGGCAAAGAATGTTCATCCTATAAATCAAATTGAGTTTCATAAGTAAGCCAGAGAAATGATATACTCAACTATGACCAACAAAGCGATGAGTGTACTAAAACTTCAAAATTCTCTAGAGAATATCACAACATAGTTTAAACTAGAGAAGGCATCATCACAAGAAAAGGAGAACATAATTAAATCACTAGAAGAATTGGTTATTGAGATTGGTTATAATCCAAATGACATCAAGGCAACAGAAAAGCTCATAACAAAAAAAGAATGAAGACGTTGCTGCATTGAAGAAGCAGCTAAAATTTCCTCCTTCTGAACATCCATAGACCAAGGAAATTTTAGAGATTAAAAGCCAAAAAGATGAGATGAAGGACCTCATTCTCCAGTTAAATTCTCAATTAAAAGAAATGGAAAATGAGATGGATAAGTTAGTGCAAGAGAAATAGGCCAACATGGAAGCAATTACTGTCACTACTATTCCTACAGTTACTACAACAGTTCCTTATACTTTGGCAGCTTTAGTGGCCACAACGTCTCCATTAGCTACAACACTTCCCACTGCATCAACAACTACATCAACAACAGGTTCAACAACAACAACAGCTCATCTTATTGATGAAGCAGGTAAATTAATAAAAGCTATGAAGGATATGTCCATCCAAAGCAATGAAATAAATAGACTTAAGGAACAAATAAAATGTCTAAAGGATGAAAAGAAGCTGGCACAAATCATGCACAAAAATGAAACATAGAAGTCAGACAGATTGATTGAGAGAATATAGAAGTTAGAGAAAGAATTGACATTGAAAGAACCACTTGCCCAAGAAAAGTAGCAGATATGAGCCAATATCATTAACTCTGTCAATGATATTTGGCCTTCTATACACATGATATTTGAGCAAAATGATTTGGTGAAAGAGGCTCATCATGCAATTCAAAGTGTAAAAGACAAACTTGGGAATAAGCCAAAAGAAGCCTCAAGAATAATCTAGTTTCTTAACTCAAAGAACAATTATGAATTGCAGGAGCTTGGAATAGCGGACAGAACTGAGACCATGCTAGAAGTAAAGAAGGTAATCACCAAGAGAAACTTGATCACACAACTTGAGGAGAAATGCCAAACAATGGAGCTAGCAATAGCCAGGTGTATTGTGAAATTTGATGCTTTGAGGGAGAAAGGTCTGCCTAATCCATTGGTGATTAATGACAGCTTGATGGAAAATGAAGACTATGATTAGAAAATCAGAGAAGTCGCAAAGGAACAAGCCAACAATTCCTCCGTAAAAAGGATTCCTATAGGAAAAGTGCTTTATCAGACTTTTGAGAACCTCATTTACCTCTAGCATGAGGTAAAACATATTTTTATAAACATACCGACTTTTGCAAAATACGCAAAAACTGATGAAATCTATAGAAGAATGGTAAATATTAAATTACCAGATGTAGAGTCTTGGGAAAATTTGAATGATTTACCATGAAGATGATAGGTAAAATAGAGCACTCAAGGTAAAATAGTAAAATAGAGTTTAAAGATGAAAGAGTATTAGTAAAAGGCAGTGTAAGAGACGGTCAACGAGAAAGAAAACAGTGAAAGAGAAAAAGAAGCATAATATAAAAGAAAAACCAACAACAAATCATAAATGAGGGACAACTTGGATAAGTTACATATTTGTCTCTATCTTATTGCATGAAGATATTTCTT
This sequence comes from Pinus taeda, assembly GCA_000404065.3. Lineage (NCBI taxonomy): Eukaryota > Viridiplantae > Streptophyta > Pinopsida > Pinales > Pinaceae > Pinus > Pinus taeda. The sequence goes on along the minus strand of APFE031171456.1, from coordinate 40,059 downwards.
TTTCCTTGAATAATGCCTAAAACAACTAACGATATTTTGTAATAGTTTTTCTGTATAAATACTTGATAATTTGAAGTATTATGTGTGGATTGTTGAACATTTCTATAGTTATATTGATAAAAAACCTCAGGGTTTATTGTAACATCTTCAAGTCAGCAGACTAGACTGAGAAATAAAGGCATTGCATTACAAGATTCATGTGTTGGGCCACTTCAGTGAAGTATCTTTCATTTGTTAAATTGTTATTTTCTTAAGTATTTCACATACTTACATGTTTTCCAATTTGAATGAAATAATTGGAATGTTACTACAAGATTTGTTTAAGTACACTCTGTCTTAAACAGTTATTCATTTTGATGTTTTCTTCTAATATCCAGAGTAGGGAATTATTCATTTCTCCTTAGTTTCGATTGACCTCTTTCATTTCCCTAATTATCCGATTTAAGGAATCCTTAACTGCTCCTTGACCCCGATTGAAAAACCACTTCACCATCCAGCCTAAAATCTCTGAATTTACGCAACTACCTTTCCCTGTGAACACTATCTTTAGAACTCGATTCAGTACTGTTTTATTGACATTTGGACTCCATGGCCCGATGGTAAAAATACATTCATCTATCAATCTGAACTAGTGATTCCACCAACAAATCAAATCAAAACCCAACCAAGCTTAAATAACTAGTCTAAAATCAATCAACTCAACAAATTTAAATCATTAAGAGAGAGCCCTCTCTGAGCATTAGGAAGGCTAGGTCCTGATCTCAAAAGTAGGTTTGTGGTTAACTCTATTATTTCTTTAAACACAACATGACAACCAAGGGAAACCCTAGAGTGATAACATAGTGGCGACCATACTCGGGACTCAATCCTCAGTTTAATAAACCTTAAAGGGAATCCTAAATCTCATCTTTGCACCTTCAGACCATTTTAGGGTTGTCAAATGTTTCATTAAAAAAAAATTAAAATTAAAATTATGGCTTCCAAAACAACATACTATACCAGGGTACATCCAGATCCAAACCCTACTATAATTGTTGATAATACAAACAAAATCTTAAGAAAAAACAATAAAGTAGAAAGTCAAGGAAGCATTAGTCAGCTAATTAAAGCAAATTCACTTCCTAACGAGTTATCAAACTTAGAGGATCTTCAATTTGATTTATCTTTTGCACATTCATTATTTCGTACCAAATATGAAACTTCAGTCCATGATACTGTAATAGACCCTACTTTTATTCAATTTATTGAATCAAAGAAGAATACTATACATCCTGATTTAGATCAACATGTTCTAGACACTTTTGACAAACTTGATGCTTTAACCTCAAATTTGATAAGACACATAAATGAAGCCTATTTTCAACAGTGAGTTGAATTAGCTGCCTTAATTGCTGCTATGCCTAAGCCTTATACCATTCCTTGAGAGTCTGTAAATTCATCTTTATTTAGTACCATCTCATCTATTATTTCCACTACACTTCCTTCCATAGAATCATTCATCCCCAAGCTTCCTCTTTAGCCCAAAGTTTTATTTCCATCCCCAAATACTTCGAGTTCATCTTCTAGCATTTCTACTACATTTTCTAGCACTTCAAACTCATCTTTAATTCCTTCAAGTTCATCTTCAAGAACTACTACTTTACCTCATAGCCAAGCTATAATCTTAGCCATGGCTTCCAGATATGCTCCTTTGACCTTTCCATCTCAAGTACATGCCATCCCCCAAGACTACCAGAGTAAAATCTTTCAGTTTGATGGTACTGGTAAATATACTGCACATAAACATGTAAATAAAATGAATTATTATTTTGAATTACATGAAATTGATGAAGAAGATGTACAAATGAGATTATTTGCACAAACAATTGCAGGAGATGTCAAGAAATGGTTTAAATCTTTACGTGTTGGTCATATTGCTAATTTAATTGTTTTTCATAGATTGTTTATCAGTAGATGGAAAAGAAATAAAAATCTTTTACAAATATTGTTTGAATACGAAAGCATTAGAAGAACTCCTAATGAATCATTTCAGGACTATTGTACTAGGTTTAACAATATTTATAATGCAATCCCTTCAAATATCAAACCTCCACCAGACTTGGTACTAATAAAATTTCCTAATGGTTTTGAAAGTGATATGTCTTACCAATTGAGAGAAAGAAACCCTCCAACTTTAGAATAGATGCAGAGTGATGCAGTTAGTGTAGAAGCTAACTTGTTGGCTAAAAGAGCTAGTTTGAGGAATGAGAGGAGAGTTACCATTAAGCAAGAACCATCCACTTTAGATGTTAAGATATATACTTTGGATAAAAAAAATTGAAAAGTTAGTGGATATATTAGAAATTATGGAAAGAAAACCACAATGGGATAATCAACAACAAGGTCCTCAAATAAGAAATCCAAACTTTAGGAAGAATCCCAATACTGGTAAATCTGGAGAAGTGCCACCTGATCAACAGATTAGACCACATTTCCAAGAAAACTATGTTGAAAGTTGTCACCAAAATGAAGAAGATGAAGACACTCAGATTAACTTGATGGGAAAAAATGGTAGTAATACTATTTTTCTTACCCAAGAAGAACAATAATTATGCATGTTACAATAGTTACAGTTATAATCTAGAGAGTCCTTTGACTATAGACAAGGTTATGAATTTTCCGTTAATGAAGTTCATAAGCAATATAACCTTAGGAGTAAGAAAAGCACAAAATCCCTTACTAATAAAACTATCCAAACTCCGACTAAGAAAATAGTGGGAGCTCCTACAACCAAAGTGATGCAAATTCTCTCTAGCGAAACCCAAAAAATATTCACTCCAATGATTGCACCTAGTCCGAAAATTGTAGACATTATAGATACTACGCTTAAAACTTTAGCTAATATTCAAAATTCAACTGCTCTTAAAACTTCAAAAGATGTCCAAAAATCAACTGATACTCAAGCTTCAAATGCTATTCAGATTTCAACTCCTTCCCAAACTAGTCCAAATAAAAAAATTGAAAATAGTAAAATAGTGGACACCTAAATAGAAATTGAATTACCAACTAAATATAAGAAATAAAAGACTACATAAACTCCAATTGCCAAGCAGGAAATCATTCAGTTAGGCAAAACAAAGACTCCATTTAATATCCAAATTGAAATTGCCAAATTGAAAATATAAGTTCCTTTAACAGAATTGATAAAAATATGATTCCTACAAAGCCCAAATCATTGAAACACTGAATATAGATGAAGGAGAAGACTCTGTTAATCAAAATGAAAACCAACCAGAGTTAATATTTTTTCTTGAGGTAAATGGCAAACATGAACAAAGTGGTGTTCCTCCATTCTACATTAGCTTGACTATTCATGATCAAATATTACACAATGCTATGTTAGATTCAGGAGCATCTCACAATTTAATGCCAAAAGCCACCATGGAAACATTGGATTTAGATATAACCAAACCATACATAGATCTTTTCTCTTTTGATTCTAGCAAAGTTAAATTCTTGGGCCTAATAAAAGACTTGTGTGTCACTCTAGTTCAATACCCAGGTAAGAGTATTGTCATGGATATTGTAGTTGTTGATATCCCTCCAAAGTATGGAATGCTATTATCTCACTCATGGGGAGAAAAATTGCAGGGATCTCTACAGTTAGACATGTCTTATGCCACAATTTTAGTATTTGGTCAGCCAAAAAATATTTATAGAGAAACTTTAATAAAATACATGGTCAATAGTACAAATAAACCACATTACTATCCTATTTATTTTGTACATTCTAATAAGGATTCTTTCATTTTATGTAATTCAAACACTGGAAAAGATAATAACAGAGTTGTAAAAGAATAACATAAAGAACCTCACAGTGATAATATATATCATGAATCTAGGTGGAACCTAGACTTTGATGGTTCACTGAATAGATTAGCAGTAGGTGCAGGAGTTTGGATTCATAACATGGAAAATAATCATTTTGAAGGTCATTCATTTCATTTAAAATTTAAATGCACAGATAACATGGTAGAGAATGAAGCTTTGATCTTAGGATTGCAAATTGTAAGAAACCTTGTAGCCAAGAGAGTTTCTATCATGGGAGGCTTGGAATTAATCATAAAACAAATTAAAGGAGAGTATTCTATGAATAATCCTAGACTTAACCAATATAAAGAAATTGTTCTAGATCTGATTAAAGAACTTCTTGAAATTGATTTTGACGTTATTCCTAGGAAACTAAACATGCAAGCTCATAGTTTATCTACTTTTGCTAGCACTTATAGATTACCTTCCCAGTCCAATCACTAGTACACTGCAGAGGTAAGGCACATGCATGTTATGCTTGATAATATGAAATATTGGTAGATGTTTTCACAAGATTCTCAAATCTATGATTTTATGAATGTTGAGGGAGAATTCCAAAACTGTAACATAGACACTGATTTTATAGTAGATGACATCATAAATTGTGAGATAGAGATAAATGTTGTAGATGTAAATAAACCCAATAAATTCACTAAAGTAGAAATCGATAACTTAGAAAAAGTAGAAATAGAAGAAATAGTTAATGATGATTATGATATTCTAAACCTTAAAAATAACTTTTTTCCTAAGGGATTAGTCCCATTAGAAGATCTGTTTGATTCAAATGATGTCGCCAGAAAACCAAAAATGGAGCCTTTAAGATTAGACATAGAAGAATGTAACATAGTAACAAAAGAAAAATCCAATCTTATTAAATTATCCAAAGCATTACCTCCAGCTGAAAAGCTGAAATACATAAGTCTGTTTAAATAATTTCAAGATGTCTTTGTCCGGAGTTATGAAGACCTCAAGTCCTATGACACCAACATTATTCAACATAAAATACCCATCCAAGAAGATTAGAAACCCTTCAAACAAAATGTTAGGATAATTAATCCATTTCTTATGCCATTGATTGAAAAATAAGTAAAAAGGATGTATAAGGCACAAATCATAGCACCAATTAGATATTCAGATTGGGTTTCTATCTTAGTCAGCTCTAGAAAGAAAATACGAGAAATAAAACTCTGTGTTGATTTCAAAAACTTAAACAAAGTATCACTGAAGGATAACTAGCCCCTCCCTAAAATGGACCACATTCTTTAGAGAGTAGTAGGGTCATCTAGAATCTCATTACTTGATGGTTTTTTTGGATACAACCAAATCTTAGTTCAACCAGAGGATCAAGCAAACACTGCATTTACCACTCCCTGGGGTACTTTCATGTATTTGAAAATGCCCTTTGGATTGATGAATGTTGGAGCAAAATTCCAAAGATCAATGGACATAGCTTTTGCAAAAGAAATCCATGGCTTTTTAGTTGTTTACCAAGATGATATCACAATTTTTTCCAAATCAGATAACGAATATCTAGATCATTTGAGAAGCGTTTTTATTAAATGTAGAAAATTTGGCATTTCTTTGAATCCCAAAAAGACACTCTTTGGGCTAGAAGAAGGTAAACTCTTAGGATACATAATTTCAAAGGAGGGTATTAGAATTGATCCAGCTAGAATAGAAGCAATCCTAAACATCAGTCATCCTAGGAACATTAAAGAATTGCAATCATTCTTAGCTAAAAAAACTTTTCTTAGAAAATCCATTTATAACTTAGTAGAAGTAATTAGAGAATTGAATAACATGTTAAAGAAAGATTCAACACTTAAGTGGACAATAGAGGCTAAACAGTCTTTTGAGGTAATCAAAGAAGCCCTTACTAAAACACATATCCTCATAAGTCCTGATTTCAAAAAAGAATTTATATTTTTTTCTTTTGCTTCAGAACACACTATTTCCGTAAACTTGTTGCAAAGGAATGATCAAGGTTAAGAGAAACCTATTTCATGTCTTAGCAAATATTTGATAGATGCTACACTAAAGTATTATATAATGGTAAAACAAGCTCTTTGTTTAGTAAAATCCATAAAGGATTTCAAAGTGTACATCTTATACTCACACATTATTGCATATGTTCCAAATTTAGTGGTAAAGGACATTCTAACAAAGAATGGGCCTGATGGAAAGAGAGGCAAATGGATTGCCACTATTTTGGAATACGATATTGAAATAAAGCCCACAAAACTAATCCGAGGACAAGGTTCTTGTCATAAGCCATTTAAATTTTATTATTTTTTCAAAAGAAAAAGAGAGAAGAAAAAATAATATAAATAAATAAAAAATAAAGTGTCTAATAGTGAAAACTCATTTGAGAGGAGAACTAAGCAAAGTTTTGATTGAGAACCAGCTTGTTGGCACTCAATACATTATTTTATTTGAAGTAATAACTTCATGTTTTTTTATTATTTCATCTATAACTTGTCTGTTGATACTTAAGGATGAACACTATAACACCACCTTGTTGTCCTTACTCTGATGTGACCACTTTTGAAATTTGTTCAAATTATCTTCATAACCTTCTAATTATGGCATTGCATAAACCAACTAATGCTCTGTTGCAACCAAAAAGTGCCAAATTCCATAAATTTTGCATCCTCCTCCCAACTAGCAATTACGTGTGACGATTGTTTCACTTATAATAGTGTCTTGTATTAGCGATAAGAATAATGTGGGGAGTATATGTGCACCATGAATTGGATTATAGGAATGCATTGAGATACTACCCAAGAGCTTATACAATTTTTGAGAATGTAGGTTGGTCGACATACTTCAATAGGTTGCAAGGGTTTAAGGAAGATATTTCTACAAAATTTGCACAGAATTTGAGAGAGCAGGGTTCAATGGTAAGAGGGGTGTGGGTAGTAGTTGTATAGGAATTCATCTCTAGGGTGATGACTTTACCTTGAACGAGGATGCATTCTTTTATTAGGAAGACTACAGTCCCAAAAGCTAGTGTCATATTATTACAAGAGGGTGAGAAGATAAGGAATAAGGGAATGGGTGTAGACAAAACTTTACTCCAACACCCTTGTGAGGACGTAGCATACTTTATTTAGAAATTTATCACTTGTGAGGGTCAATTCAAGATAATCTTCAATCATCATTTTCAGTTGTTGGCACACCTACATAGTAGGAAGCTAGTCAACATGCCTTATTTCCTTTTGAAGTCATTACAAGATATGGCATTTTCTATTAGAAAATCCAAGAACTTGAAAACTTGTGTAACAAATAATGGGTTGATCAAGCTAATCATTATTGACTCATTGGAACAATAGTGGAATATATGGTCATGTTTGTTAGCTGTTATGAGAGGGCCAACCTCAGAGGAGATAGAATTTGATTCTAAGGAGAAAAGTGAAGGTGTTGAAATAAAGGAAGTAGGACCAAGAAGGAGGAGTAATTCCCTTGCTAATACAACTGCTCAAAATCCTCATGTTGACACCCATGAAGAAACCCATTCCGTTGATACATCAAAAAGTAATTCTCATGTTGAGGAAGGCATGCATAGCGAAGTATCATTGTATATTACTGGTGGACAGTCAAAAATTTTAGAGTATAGGGAGTGTCCTATTGAGGAGGAACAAATCCCATAGGTGAAAATGAGGAAGAGGCCACTAAATAAGTTTGTTGGTCGTAAATTTCCAAATAAAAGGGCTAAGCTCATTGTTACAACATCACCTACTCCATCATTCAAAACCCCCACTTGTATAGAAGAGTTGAAGGAGTCAAAGAAGCATCCCAACACAAATGAGGAGGAGTCTAAACAGAGAGAAGATGAAAACCCCCTTTTAGTACGTCTTAATTCGACCTTTTGTCTCTGAAAGTGGATAATTTAAGGAGGAAAATGATTTTTTACAAAACCAACTAGCTATTATAAGGGAAAAATATCAGACTAAGAAAAATTTAGGATGATAAATCTTATTTGAGGAAGTAGAGATGATGGATGCACCATCTTCTCCTTATGGAACTTGCAAAACTGGAAAATTATTATGTAATGTGTGTGCGGAACTCCTTGAAGATGATGGATATACATGGGATGAAATTCAAAAACTTGAAATGATTTCAGTAGGGGTAAATAATAAATTTGAAATGAATGGCATGGAATTTCAAGCTATGACACGAAACTATTGACGATGTTGGTATGACACAAGAATATGCAATTGAAGCAGAGAAAGCTCATAAGTTTCAGTTTGTGACATAAGAACCCACTAAATATGTTTCTACCACACAAGAACTATTAGTTGAAGCATAGTATCTTGGGAGAAAATAAATTGGTAGTCTAACAAGAACCTGACAACAATTCTACTCATACACTAGAACTAGTAACTGAGGAAGTGTTGTTGGAAGAAGAGGAAGATATGGAGGAACATGAGGATTCATATAAAAAAATTGAAGAAATTATTGTAACAATAGTAGAAATAGTACAACCTCAATGTAATTATCGTTTGAGTTTACCATTTTTATTCACTAAGTTGGCTAGATGGAGACAACCAGAAACCTCATTATAGGAATGGGTAATTTCATTAAGTGATCATAGAAAATGTATCCATGACATTAATAATCCTCGGCTAAGGAATTGGTGATTAAAAGGATTAAATGGGAAAAGGTTAAGGAAGAAGGAAAGAAAGAGAAGGTGTAAGTGTTGGATGTGAAAAATAAATTTAATGAGTTATAAGAAGACAAGGAGTAGATGTACAACATTGCACATAGTGTATTGAGTTGCAGAAGACCCTCTCCCTCCTACACCTTCTTTATGAAAGAAAATGTTTTCCTTTTCAAATGAATAGTAATAAAAGAAGGAATACCACATAAAATGGCTGAAATTAAGTCCCTTCTTGACACATTCAAGCAAACTAGTTTTGCAGAAGAAAAATTGTTGTGTCAACTATACCCACATGACTTTGCTTGTTTTGGAGAAAATAAATTTAATATTTCACCTAATGTAGGGGATATGAATTTTAGGGCATTTACTTATTTGATGCAAAATAAAATATGTTGGAAGCTAGCTCATGACATTGTAACGACAAATGTGGAAAACATGACACTACGGATTTATGAAAAACTAGGTTCTGCTGCATAAATAATAAGAACATAATGTGAGTATTAGTGAGTATTTGAGATGAGAGAGGTCTTATTCATCTTGGTGAAATCATAGCCCTAACACAAGAGTGGCCCATTGTAGAAAGAATTGTTGCAATTATGCCTATGGCTATGAGGAATATCCCACATCAATAGTGAGTTTTTTAACAATTTTTAATAGATAAGTGTCCTAAGATAAGTCACATGACACGAGGACATGATACATGGAGGACACGTAAATATGAGTATTCGACACGAGACACAACGACCATGGAAACAGGACACGAGGGACACATTTTATATATGTATGTGTGTATTAAAGAAATACTGTAATGTAGTGCTTGATCCATATATATATGAATCATGATTATATATATTTTGTATTTAGTATACAATATTTACTATTTAGTAATTTACTAGTTAGTTCACAGTTAAATGTTCATTGTTCATGTTGTAACTTATGTTATTAACTTCAAACACGTTTGATGATGTTCAAACTTCACAGAAGGTATTCTATAAATTATAAATTTATGTGTTCAAACTTTAGTGTTCATCATAGCGTTAATTGAGCTTTCCCTCCCTTTAGATCTTGAAGGTGCAGTGAGCTGTGAGCACATGACGGGGAGGTGGAATTTTTATTTCAACGCACGATCTATACATGGTCATTGATCATAAAATTTGGTCATTAGTGTATAACAAAGTTAAGTTCTATAGGCTATAACACAACTTACATGAAATTCAAGCACTACAAACTCTCAACAAAGCACGCAAACACTCATCTCCTGCATCTCCAGGTCTAGGTCGATGTGAAGTTGTGAGAATTTTTCTAAAATATGATGGAATTCATCGCACTGCACAACAAATTTTATTTCGACAATGAGCAAACTCAACGTCAGTGACGAACAATGATAAACAAAACCCAAAAGTAAACTATGTTGTAGGTTTTAAATGTAAATTTTCATGGGACATGTTTCCTAAGAGCCAAAAATGTTAGGGTGCCCTTTTGCCATGTCCAAAACACGTGTCTCGATTGGAGGACACAAAGAAAAACATGTTCGTCATGTTTTAGAGCATGTTTCATGTTCGACAAGTAAAATACAAGACACAAGAGCCTCAGGGATGTGTCATGTGACATAGGTTCTAAGTATATGTGGTTATTACGTAAATTATGATGTAAATTATGTGTATTTAGATGCTTAGTTTAGTATTATAATTCCCAAACGTTTTAGATTTATCTATATATTATTTCAATAAATGCATAAGTTGTATGTTATATGTATAGTTAGAGAGTATTAGTGATATAGTCTATGCAATTCTAAAATATTAGAATATATAGAGGTCAAATTGTTGTAACATATTTTATATTGGTGTCCAAGTACATTATAAAAAAGGATAGACCTTCCTTGGTAATTGGGTTTTTCTTATATTGTGCTTTTATAGGGGACAATTCATGTTCGTTAGGTGGAGAGTGTGTGATTTTCATATATTCTTTTATTTCTCTACTTTTCGCTATAAGATAGCAATTTTGGATTTGAATTTAAAATAAATCACTACATATAAGATATTTTGAAATATTGTAAGATCTATGGTCGTGAACTATTATAGTGAAATATCCATAAGAGTTTAAAGACTAGGCTTTACACTAAGAATAACAAAACAAAATACTCGTTCTCACCCCTTTGATTATCTAACTTGTTATTTTATAGGGTATAAGCTTACAACATTTGTAATGAGATGGAATAAAATTTAGAAATCCAAATAAATTTTATTAGCTATGATTTTAAACCAAAAATTACACTTATCCAATTCTTTTATTGAAGTAGTTTTGCTTCTATGGATTCTAAAGTTCGGACCATATGTTTAAAACATAATAATAAATTTCCAAGTTGAATAAGTATAGAATCCTTTTCATTTCTTGTAGTATAATTGTAGCAACCATGAGCTTAAAAAAGGTTGGACTAGAGATTTGAAGGCGTGTATGGATCATTGGAATAGAAATGAAGATAGTGATATTCAAAATATTGATAGTATGAAAACTTACATAGCTATGATGTTTAAAGTTGAAAAAATGATTTACAATCAAAACAGTGCTAAGAGAAAGTGGAAATACTAAAATGATTTTATCAATTCTTTTTCCAATGTCATGAGCTTAGCAACAAAGTGAATATTTCCATTCTTACAATAAATTCTTCTCACATTTATAGCTAAAGTTCTCATTAATTAAGAAATTTAATGTATTTGTAAAATTTGTGATGTCATGTTAGTTGAGGATGAATGTCACTTCATTTTAACATAGTAGCATAAATTAATATTAGAGGTCATAGAGATAAAAAATTTCTATAATTTAAAATGGACCTATACTAATTTTATTTTTACTCTATTTAATAGAATTGTGAAATCAAAGCTTATCCAAATATAAATACATTAAAATACCA
>APFE031171456.1:5157-27038 GCA_000404065.3 Pinus taeda | reverse complement strand
GAAGAGGCCACTAAATAAGTTTGTTGGTCGTAAATTTCCAAATAAAAGGGCTAAGCTCATTGTTACAACATCACCTACTCCATCATTCAAAACCCCCACTTGTATAGAAGAGTTGAAGGAGTCAAAGAAGCATCCCAACACAAATGAGGAGGAGTCTAAACAGAGAGAAGATGAAAACCCCCTTTTAGTACGTCTTAATTCGACCTTTTGTCTCTGAAAGTGGATAATTTAAGGAGGAAAATGATTTTTTACAAAACCAACTAGCTATTATAAGGGAAAAATATCAGACTAAGAAAAATTTAGGATGATAAATCTTATTTGAGGAAGTAGAGATGATGGATGCACCATCTTCTCCTTATGGAACTTGCAAAACTGGAAAATTATTATGTAATGTGTGTGCGGAACTCCTTGAAGATGATGGATATACATGGGATGAAATTCAAAAACTTGAAATGATTTCAGTAGGGGTAAATAATAAATTTGAAATGAATGGCATGGAATTTCAAGCTATGACACGAAACTATTGACGATGTTGGTATGACACAAGAATATGCAATTGAAGCAGAGAAAGCTCATAAGTTTCAGTTTGTGACATAAGAACCCACTAAATATGTTTCTACCACACAAGAACTATTAGTTGAAGCATAGTATCTTGGGAGAAAATAAATTGGTAGTCTAACAAGAACCTGACAACAATTCTACTCATACACTAGAACTAGTAACTGAGGAAGTGTTGTTGGAAGAAGAGGAAGATATGGAGGAACATGAGGATTCATATAAAAAAATTGAAGAAATTATTGTAACAATAGTAGAAATAGTACAACCTCAATGTAATTATCGTTTGAGTTTACCATTTTTATTCACTAAGTTGGCTAGATGGAGACAACCAGAAACCTCATTATAGGAATGGGTAATTTCATTAAGTGATCATAGAAAATGTATCCATGACATTAATAATCCTCGGCTAAGGAATTGGTGATTAAAAGGATTAAATGGGAAAAGGTTAAGGAAGAAGGAAAGAAAGAGAAGGTGTAAGTGTTGGATGTGAAAAATAAATTTAATGAGTTATAAGAAGACAAGGAGTAGATGTACAACATTGCACATAGTGTATTGAGTTGCAGAAGACCCTCTCCCTCCTACACCTTCTTTATGAAAGAAAATGTTTTCCTTTTCAAATGAATAGTAATAAAAGAAGGAATACCACATAAAATGGCTGAAATTAAGTCCCTTCTTGACACATTCAAGCAAACTAGTTTTGCAGAAGAAAAATTGTTGTGTCAACTATACCCACATGACTTTGCTTGTTTTGGAGAAAATAAATTTAATATTTCACCTAATGTAGGGGATATGAATTTTAGGGCATTTACTTATTTGATGCAAAATAAAATATGTTGGAAGCTAGCTCATGACATTGTAACGACAAATGTGGAAAACATGACACTACGGATTTATGAAAAACTAGGTTCTGCTGCATAAATAATAAGAACATAATGTGAGTATTAGTGAGTATTTGAGATGAGAGAGGTCTTATTCATCTTGGTGAAATCATAGCCCTAACACAAGAGTGGCCCATTGTAGAAAGAATTGTTGCAATTATGCCTATGGCTATGAGGAATATCCCACATCAATAGTGAGTTTTTTAACAATTTTTAATAGATAAGTGTCCTAAGATAAGTCACATGACACGAGGACATGATACATGGAGGACACGTAAATATGAGTATTCGACACGAGACACAACGACCATGGAAACAGGACACGAGGGACACATTTTATATATGTATGTGTGTATTAAAGAAATACTGTAATGTAGTGCTTGATCCATATATATATGAATCATGATTATATATATTTTGTATTTAGTATACAATATTTACTATTTAGTAATTTACTAGTTAGTTCACAGTTAAATGTTCATTGTTCATGTTGTAACTTATGTTATTAACTTCAAACACGTTTGATGATGTTCAAACTTCACAGAAGGTATTCTATAAATTATAAATTTATGTGTTCAAACTTTAGTGTTCATCATAGCGTTAATTGAGCTTTCCCTCCCTTTAGATCTTGAAGGTGCAGTGAGCTGTGAGCACATGACGGGGAGGTGGAATTTTTATTTCAACGCACGATCTATACATGGTCATTGATCATAAAATTTGGTCATTAGTGTATAACAAAGTTAAGTTCTATAGGCTATAACACAACTTACATGAAATTCAAGCACTACAAACTCTCAACAAAGCACGCAAACACTCATCTCCTGCATCTCCAGGTCTAGGTCGATGTGAAGTTGTGAGAATTTTTCTAAAATATGATGGAATTCATCGCACTGCACAACAAATTTTATTTCGACAATGAGCAAACTCAACGTCAGTGACGAACAATGATAAACAAAACCCAAAAGTAAACTATGTTGTAGGTTTTAAATGTAAATTTTCATGGGACATGTTTCTGTTGTGGCCACCAACAACCCCCCTTCTTATGAAGTATTATTGCTAATACTAAATAAGTGGAGACCCTCAGTAAAAATCAAAAAATCAGTTAGTGTTACATTTTCTTTTTTAGAAGAAACTTACAACATCATGGACTTAGGAAAATACCTTGAAAAATCTAAAAAACCTAAGTTTCATAATGAAGAAAATTAAATTCACTCCTTAAACGATATCGCATCAGGCAAAGAATGATAGGATACACCTTCTAATGAGTTAAAATGACAAAAAGCGAGATTGTGACGCGAAACCTCATCGCATCACATACACTAAAGAAAAACTCACATTTAAAAAACTCTAAAAATCACCGATCTGCGATATCGCATATTGCGCGTCACAAAAATCACATGAATTACAGAAGGATTATAACGATCTACGATATTGCGATATTGCGATACTGCGATACTGTGACACTACGATACTGCAAAGTTGCGATGCTGTGATATTGTGATACTACGACCTTGCGATAAAAAACACCACGATGATATTGTGATATTGTGATATTGCGATACTGTGATCTGCGACATCGCAAAGCAAAATTGCGGGACCTCTCCATCGCAGTTGGTTCTGGCTCACTATTCGAGAAAACTTTTTAGCCAAGAGTTGGTCATGTATTTTAATGCGAATTAATGAGTTATTGCTAGTTGTTAATGAAGTAGGGTGTTGTGTTTTTCGAAGAAATAGCTCACGTAAGGTGGCATGTTTTGCATATCTTCGACATTTAAAAGTTTTCTTGTCATTAGTCTTTTATCATTACTTCCACCTAGATGTAAACTGCAGGAAAGAAGGACGAAGCGTTATACAGGGTACTATGTAGAAAACTATGAGGAGGAAAGACAGTGCTCCAATGTACATTTCGAAAGGCACACATAATCCACTCAAGGAAGAAAAAGAGCCGCAGAAATCTTCTGAGGCATCTATCACAGATTTCTCATATACAGCCATGGTTGAATGGGTATTGAACGATGTTGATACTAGAAACATACAATTTAATTCTCAGGGTCAAGAGCTCACGGAATCACTATTTTTACAAATTTTGAGCTTTATACCAAATGAGAGAAAAAGGCGCAAGAGGCAAAAACCACATGAGGGAAGCTCGGATCAAGAAACAAAGGCAGTTTCCGATGCGTGATTAGTGCTTAGCACTAATCGCGCATTGCAAAGAAAAATTGTTCGAAAAGGAAGGTCCCTAGTTACTCAATCACATGCAAGCCCCGAAAATTGCAAGGAATCAGCGATAGAAGCAAAGTGGAAACAGAAGACTGAAGGAAAAGCATAAGCAGTCCAAGGGTTAACCAAGTTGAAATGGGATTTTTATCAGGCATACATGGTAATGATACATATTCATTAGATGATTCTCAAGTATATCATCAATTTTACTGAGAAGATAATGCCAACTCTTGCCGATTTGGTTTTCTTAACTCAACAAAAGACGGAAGACAGTGAGTCGACTCCACTCAGGAAAATACTAAATGCTTGCGACATTAAGGAGTAGATTTAGAAATAGTTAGATAGTAGATTTAATTTTAGAATAGTTTTGCTTAGAAAGAGGATGGTAATTTAAACCGAATCGTTAATTTCTGTAAATAAGTTATTTAGTTAGTAGTATTTAAACCCTTCTCATCCATTTAATGAAGGGTCCAGAAATTTATCAGAAACTTGTCCTCAGAACATGCACTTGTGCACCCTCAGAGGAGGTTTTGGTGAATGAATGGAACATGGTTTATTTTATATTTGCATTTGATATCTGCTACTGATGTTGCACTTTTGTACTCTTAGTAGATGTTAAATCAAGGAGAGATAAATCAATTGTCGCTTGAAGCTCATGAGTAGGACTAGTTATAAATGGTACTTTTATCTCTTAACCATTTCTGCTTATGCGTTAAAGTGGTATTCAATTTTTAGTTGTTTATATATTACAACATGGATGTCTAAGTTATCATTTGGCACTTTTTGTACGGTGCTAACTATTTGTTTATGTTTAGTGTATGAATAGCTCATTTATGCGATAAGTTTTAACAACTGTTTCGTCTAACTTCTTATACAAAGTAGTTCATCTTTATCGAATTCCTTTCTTATGATAGCTGAATGATCTTTATTACCATTATTGTTTGAAATCTTTTTTAGATTGCATAGAAGAAAGATCACACCCCGGGTTAGCATAAATTTCGATGTTTTTCTATTTATTAGAATACAATAGCATAGCATTAGATTAGATAGAAGTATTCCATTTAGAACAGAAACACCCATATTTCTCACACACACACACTAAATTGGGAAACTGGTCCCATATCCCCAGTCAGACCCGCTATACCAAACGGATAAGGAGTTGCCAACCAAGGTCTGGACCGGGCGGGTATCCCCCTTGTTGTCAACCTGATTTTCGGGGCCTTCAATAGTTTCCTAAGAGCCAAAAATGTTAGGGTGCCCTTTTGCCATGTCCAAAACACGTGTCTCGATTGGAGGACACAAAGAAAAACATGTTCGTCATGTTTTAGAGCATGTTTCATGTTCGACAAGTAAAATACAAGACACAAGAGCCTCAGGGATGTGTCATGTGACATAGGTTCTAAGTATATGTGGTTATTACGTAAATTATGATGTAAATTATGTGTATTTAGATGCTTAGTTTAGTATTATAATTCCCAAACGTTTTAGATTTATCTATATATTATTTCAATAAATGCATAAGTTGTATGTTATATGTATAGTTAGAGAGTATTAGTGATATAGTCTATGCAATTCTAAAATATTAGAATATATAGAGGTCAAATTGTTGTAACATATTTTATATTGGTGTCCAAGTACATTATAAAAAAGGATAGACCTTCCTTGGTAATTGGGTTTTTCTTATATTGTGCTTTTATAGGGGACAATTCATGTTCGTTAGGTGGAGAGTGTGTGATTTTCATATATTCTTTTATTTCTCTACTTTTCGCTATAAGATAGCAATTTTGGATTTGAATTTAAAATAAATCACTACATATAAGATATTTTGAAATATTGTAAGATCTATGGTCGTGAACTATTATAGTGAAATATCCATAAGAGTTTAAAGACTAGGCTTTACACTAAGAATAACAAAACAAAATACTCGTTCTCACCCCTTTGATTATCTAACTTGTTATTTTATAGGGTATAAGCTTACAACATTTGTAATGAGATGGAATAAAATTTAGAAATCCAAATAAATTTTATTAGCTATGATTTTAAACCAAAAATTACACTTATCCAATTCTTTTATTGAAGTAGTTTTGCTTCTATGGATTCTAAAGTTCGGACCATATGTTTAAAACATAATAATAAATTTCCAAGTTGAATAAGTATAGAATCCTTTTCATTTCTTGTAGTATAATTGTAGCAACCATGAGCTTAAAAAAGGTTGGACTAGAGATTTGAAGGCGTGTATGGATCATTGGAATAGAAATGAAGATAGTGATATTCAAAATATTGATAGTATGAAAACTTACATAGCTATGATGTTTAAAGTTGAAAAAATGATTTACAATCAAAACAGTGCTAAGAGAAAGTGGAAATACTAAAATGATTTTATCAATTCTTTTTCCAATGTCATGAGCTTAGCAACAAAGTGAATATTTCCATTCTTACAATAAATTCTTCTCACATTTATAGCTAAAGTTCTCATTAATTAAGAAATTTAATGTATTTGTAAAATTTGTGATGTCATGTTAGTTGAGGATGAATGTCACTTCATTTTAACATAGTAGCATAAATTAATATTAGAGGTCATAGAGATAAAAAATTTCTATAATTTAAAATGGACCTATACTAATTTTATTTTTACTCTATTTAATAGAATTGTGAAATCAAAGCTTATCCAAATATAAATACATTAAAATACCATTTTGATTATGGCAAGATTATATGTACATTTATATTGTAACAGTATTTCTATATCATATTATATTTATGATATTCTTAATTATATTTAATATAATACTTAAATATTCCTAATTATATTTAAATATAATATCTCTATTTTTATCTCTATATAGCATTATTGAGAGACTATAACAATATTTAAATATTTCAATTTATATTTAAATATAATATCTTTATATGTATTTCTGTATGTAACATTGTATATTTTACATTATATACTAAATCTCTCTTTCTTTCATAAATATATAGATATTTTTATTTCATATATATTTAACTAACATATATAATTTCTTTATTTTATATTTCTATATAATATTTTATATTTAAATGTTTATATCCATTCTTTCTTTCTCCATATATGGATATTTTTATTTTCATTCATATCTATATTTCACTATCATATATCTTTATTATTGGGTAAGTATTATGTTTTTTAATGAATATATTTATAATGCATACCAATTATGCAATTTTGTCATACAATTGTTTTAATTTTTTTATATTATTAAATATGAAAATGATAATATAAAAATAATGAAATGAAGTTTTTTTTGGGACACTCATGTTTCAAAAATATAGACTTTGATGTACATTATTTATAAATAAAAATGATATTATAATAATAGCAAACAATTTTAATATAAAGACTTGGTTTAGTAAATTAAGAATTCCTTATTTTTAAGACAACTCATTTTTTATAAAATTACTTAATACTCTTATTGTATTATTAATATATAAATATTATATTTTACAGTAATAATAATCAAATTTCAAAATGAAGCCGTAATGTAATAACTAACAGTTTTCTTATTGACACAAATCCATTTTTTAATAAATATACTTACGAACAACTATTTTACAAAAATATCCAAAGCAAAACTGACAAAGAAAAAATGTTCGTTGTGGATCCCATCCCATGAATACGGGGCAACAAAGTTTTGTTATAAAATAAAATGCAAGCTATCTACCTCCAACTATTTAATTAACTGTTTTTAATTAATTCGAGACAGATTAATTTATGTGTAGTGTTGGTTGATTCGAACTGTGTTTTCTAATATAAAATAATAATAGTAAATTATTCAAAAATACAATTTCAAAAAATTACACATTTTCTATATAGAAGGAATTCATTTATTAATAATTAAAAGGGATTAAATCTCTTGAAGCGTAAATATTTTTCATGTTTTTTAAGAAGTTTGCAAATAATAGATTTCATGTCTCTATCCCTTTGGTTGATCTATGGTTGAAATGAATCTATATTGGTTTTAGTTATATTGCTTGCTTAAAACAAAACAAAAAAATTGTCCTCTCTCAAGGGACACACTTTATGTTAAAAAACTTAATAAAAATAAATACCCATTAAGAGTCTCCCATAATTGGCACTAAGGTAATTTTGTTAAAAGAGTTGACAATTTGAATTATATTGGAAGTCTAAATTCTATTTTTCCAGTGAGAGTTGTGAGTGAAATTTTATCTTTCAATTCAAATCATTGTTTTTTCAAATAGAACAATTTAAGTATTCCATGCTCAACACCCCACATATATATGCAACAAGCCACAAGCCACATATATTATAAACTCATAGTTCAGCCTAAGACCGAGACAAAGCCTCTCATACTTAGAAAAGAGTTGCCAATTAGAATTAGATTGCAAGTTTGAATTTCATTTTTCTAACCAGAGTTGTGAGTGAAATTTTATCTTTCAATTCAAACAATAGTTTTTTAAAACATATCTAAGTTGAACAAAATAAAACTCATTAAGAATAGAAAATTTCTAAGTATCCCAAGTTGAACACCCACAAGCCACATATTCCTATGACAAGTAATGTCTTCAAGGACTTGCACCTGAGTGGATGGGGTGACAAACGCCATCCATACCACTCAAGCTAAGCACACATTAACATTTTTTTTTTGTTTGTTGAAGCAAACACTGATCCTTCTATTTCATTAAATCAAAAGAAAAATTACATATTGTACAAAACCTGAAACTTTGCAAGGAGACGGGAAAAGGAATCCTTGCCAATGTCAAATACCCCCCACCCTACTACGTTGAGTCCCCATCTTAAGAGAAGCTGACGTGAAAAGGATACCAGATCCCCCACCCACTAGGGAAATTCCGTACAGATACATTCCCCGAAGCCATCTAAAAAACACAAACATTCTGAATCGCGTGAAACCCACGCCTCGCAAAAGAGGGAAAGGACGCGCCAAAAAATCTTGATGAATAAAGCCCATCTGGCCCACAAAACCAAACAATCATTCTTTGTCGTTGATCCTGGCTGTTGGATCCAACAGCCAGGAATCATATCGCATCCTTGAACATGTCTGAAAAATAATGTGAGATCAAGGGCGATATTCAAGTCAATCCATTGTCCACGTGTAGCAATCTCAATGGGATCGCTGCCAAAACTAAAAGACCACAAACCACTCATGGGACAAGTGGTCACCGGAGAGCCGACCCGTGCGTGGTTTTTGGACCTGAAAGTTGGAAGAGGGAGAATACTAGTAGCTGGAAAACCAATTCTCAATTTCTGTCTGTTCTTTCCACGGTGCCTGTCCCCGAAACTAAGCTTGTTTGAGAAATGACCCTGTAAATTGTCATCTGAGAACTTGAGTCTCCCCTTCACCTGACTTGAGTAGAGAGTGAGACAAATCCTGGCTTGTTTTTCTATCAAATGCATTCCGGAAGGTTGAGAAAAATCTTGCCGGATAAATCAATTAATGCTTGATATCCAGGTCCGATAACAAAACATTTCCCTATCTTCTGCAACTTGTTCCTCGCAGAGAAACTTTAAACGGTTTTGAGGAATCTTCTGCCACTTGTACGCTATTCCGCAATCTGCATTGTTCACCCCTTGGTTGGCGTGTAGGTCCACTAGTTTACTGGTCAAACGTCGAACAAGGTTGAAATTCACCGTTTGCAGCCCTTGGAGGTGAACCTGGATTCTTTGGTAAACCAGGATTAGTTTCCAGTGATTAGAAACTTTCTTTGGCTGAGTACCACAATTAATTCTTTTCACATAGTTAATGGTAATCTCTAAATCTGCTTCAACAATGATGTTTGAGCAATGATTATGGATCAGAAACTCTAGACATTGTTCTAAAGCCATTAATTCCGCCATATTATTTGTGGCTCTGCCAAGATGATAGTGGAAGATAAATATAATTCTGCCTTCTTCATCTCTTAAAACTCCTCCAAAACCAGTTGACCGCAGGTTTCCTTTTGAAGCCCCATCATTGTTGTATTTCAGATAGCCTTTCGGTGGAGGTTGCCAAAACTCCTTCCCTATATCCATTGTTGTGTCCTTTCTAATTAGACCTTGGGGAATAATCCCTTTCACTCACAATTGTCTGATAATTCTTAGCTTAGACAAAGAGGGGGGATTTTTAGGGAGATTGCAAACTGTGGTACTAACTGTCTCCTGAAGCTGTTTCAGGATAAGATCAAAAAGACATTGTGGGGTGGGCCTTTCACTTTTGGAAATCCTTTTATTCCCTTTTTTCCAAACATTCCAGATAATGAAGCTTGGCGTGAAGGCCCAGGCCAGACTAATGAACTCATTCTCTGAAAAGTTTACTCTCCAATTGTTTAGGGTATTAGTGATACTACTTTTGTCCCTATCTAACTGCTGGAAAATGGAAGAGAAGGAATCCCATAACCAGGTAGTATAAGAGCAGTTGTTAAGAATGTGCTCCATATTCTCCTCCTTCTCTTCACAAAGCTGGCATCTGGAAGGCCCCATAACACCCCTTTTCCCTATGTTGTCCCAAGTTAAAATTTTCTTATGATGAACCAACCACATGAAAAGCTTGATTTTCATTCAGCCTTGGAAGCACACATTGACAAATTTTCACCTATATTATTAGAGAAAATAAGTCACAATAAGTATGGGTTCAGTTATTTGTAGCTTTCGACACTTTACATAAAGTTTAAATTTAGAAATAGTTAGTTATGTATGTCAAGCATTGAAGAAAAAAAGAAGAGAAGATTCATGATTAAGAAAAAAATATTGTTGACCTATATTATTAGAGATAATAAGTCACATTAAGTATGAGTTGAGTTAGTTTGTACTTTTTGGAACATTACATAAAGTTCAAATTTAAAAATAGTTGGTCAGGCATGTGTGAGGTGAGGCTAACATATCTATTATTAATGTTTTGAGACTATCTAATCATGTTCCATTTAGAATTTGTGTGCTATTTTATGAGTTATTTTATGAGTGTTAAAATCTGGCTTGTTTCTCGATCATTTAGAATGGTTATTAGGGAATTACAAAAGTTAAGAGAGTGAAATTTCAAACTTTTAGGATATATTTTGAGAATTTGAAGATGAAAGAGTTAGAGTTTGCAAACCAATATATGAATCAAGTCATAAACATTATCAATTCGATAATGATGAAGGGTTAAGAGCTTTAATATTAGGAATTGGTAGAGAAAGTTCTAAGAACCTTTTCTAAGATGTTTAATGTAGTGGTAGCAACTATTGAATACTATAAAGAATTGTCACAACTATTAGTAGATTGGATATTGGTATCCTTTCTATCTATTAATCTTGAATAAACAATAATGATAAATATTTTGAAAACACATTCAGATTGAACATCTCTATCTGAGGAGGTGTAGGAGGATCAAGACAAAGAAGAAATGGATGGAACAATAGAAGCAATAATGAAATATATGGTTTAGAAAAAGAAAGGGGATCAAATCAAAATCCTCATTGCTCAAGTGGGGGAAGCAACAATGAGAGTTATGACAAAGCAAAATCTCATTGCTTTTATCATAACAAATTGGGGCATTAAGCAGATGAATGTAAAAAGAAGAAAGTTGATCTTAACAAACACGATGCAAACTATTATTTTGAGAAGTGTGAAGAAACATTATTACTTACATGTAATGCTACTCAAGAGTTATCTAATTATATATGGAATATAGATAGTGGTTGTAGTAAACATATAATAGGAAATAGAAGCATAATTGCAAATCTAGATGATTCAATAAGAATTGAAGTCAAGTTGGGGTCAAACAATATTCTAAACATTATGGGAAAAGGAATGGTTAGCATCTTAACCAAACATGGTAAAAAAAATCACATGCTAAATGTGTACTATACTCCAGGTTTGAAACATAATATTCTTACTATTGGCCAACTTACTCCAAAAGTGTATAATGTGATATTTAAAGGAGATGGTTGTTTGATATATCATAAACCTTCTAATAACATGTTTACTTTGATAGTAAAGATGACAAATAATAAGATGTATCCTCTTTCCAAGATGTATAATAGACATGATAATTGCTTATCTCAAAAAGATACTTGCTTCAATGATTTATGGTTATGATATTTTAGGTTTGAGCACCTTCATTTTAGTGACCTTATACTATTGTAAGAATAGAAGACGGTTTATGGGTTGCCTTCAATTCGAGAACCAACTAATTAATGCAAGAGTTGCATTCTAACGAAGCAACATAGCAATAATTTCTCTAAGGAAGTGTCATATAGAGTAAAGCCACCTTTGGAGTTGGTATATACATATCTATGTGGGCCAATGCAAACATAGTCGCTCAGAGGAAGTTACTAATTTCTAATTGTCATAGATAATTATAGTATAAAAACTTGGATATATTTCCTCACAAAGAAAGTTTAATTTTTCACATGTTTCGAGAATTGAAGGAAGGGTTGATAAATAGAGGTGAGTATGATTTAAAAAAAATCACAACTTTTGTAGGCATCATGGGATTAAAATATAGTTTAAAACAACGTACACTCTATAGTAAAATGGTGTACCTAAAAAGTAGAACATAAATATAATGAATATGGCTAGAAGAATGTTGAAGAAAAAAGATATATCAAATACAATTTGGGGGAGAAGTAGTGGCTTTCTCAATTTATGTCTTTGACATACTTCCCCATTAAAAGTGTGAAGGAAACAGTTCCACGATAAGCATTTGTTTTTGGATAAGTTTTATTATGATGATCGAGGGTTCAATTGTAGCGTGCCAGCAAAAGGGTTTGTCATAGTCTAACACAACACTGACATTTTCAATATTCCACAAGGGAAGAAGGTCTCACCTGAGGCATGTCGATAATGTTAAGTGATGTGTTGGGGACTTAGATGGTAACAGAACTCATTCCATCTATTAACTCATACATAAATGTTAGATTAATTCAAGGGTATTGAAAATAATATTTTAGAAAAAGTAAATAAAGACATAGCTGCAAAGTAATAGAGAACCTTAAAATTCTTTAAAATACAAAAATGAATGAAACACATTCAAACAAAAGATACATTTAAATAGATCAACTCAAAAAAAATCATTTATATCATACTTCAGAGAGTCGAGCCATTAAAACATAGATCTATGAAAACTATGAAATATCTGCTTCAAACATCTTCAAAACTAGATGAAAAGACATTATTACAACCTAATACATAAAATGGATTTCAATTCTCATTTTAACAAATGAAAGGCCTGTTCTTTTTCACCCCATTGCAGCTTGATCTATGTAGCTATATAGATATTTTTCTCCTTTGATCTTGTCTTTTCCTGCTTGATTTGGTGTGACATAGCCAAATTGAAAAAATATAACTTATTGGTCCACTTTCCACTTCATTCCTTCAAACTCAGCATGTTGATCCTTCCTCTGCAACCTTGGCAAGTTCCATTGTAACTTTCCACTTTCATCACTTACTTCTTTCTTCTTGTTGGTCCCTCTTTCGAGCTTGTTTGACCATTTCATTTTCCACTTGTCCTTCTTATCTTTGTGGCTCCTTTTTGTCAAAATTGATCAAAATTACTAATAAAAATGAACGACCCAGTAGACCCTGACCACAATCTATTGAATTTCCCTTGATTAAATCCTTTTCTTTCATGCCCTGTTCTCCCTATGGTTGAGAAACTCATGCCAATACACTATGTCACTATAACGGCGCTTGTCCTTTAAATGAAGGATCCAACTCCATAAATTTTTTCAAAATTTAAATCTTAAAACTATTGTAAAGATCCATTGTGTCTTTTTGTGTAGTAAGAAGAGTAGTAAAATTGTTAATGAGTTAGGTTGTGGTCTTCGTAGTTGGCTTCTTAGGGTGTGAAGCAAGAAATGTTTCCCATTGGGTATTTGTGTCAAAATAGAGCTTACAAATTTGCATGTATTTGGACTTGGTAGTGGGCTTAAGATCTCAGAGAGTAGTCTTAGCTTAGTGTGATTCCTTTTTTAATCCATGAATATGCTTGTCGATTTCTTCAGCTTAATCAAAGAACAACTATTGTTGTGCCAAGTTTGTTGTTGCAAGAGCTTGCTCCATTAAGTGTTTGCCATGTTCTCACAATTGATATAGATACCAATTAAATTTAGCAAACAATCCTAGCACATCTTGTACTTGATGAAACATCTCCTATGAATCCCCCATGCACTCTCGAAGGGTATCCCTGAGAGATAATCCTTGTTGAATGATTTGATTGATTTGCTGCTAGAACTACTTTGTAGGGTAAGAAATGGGATTTTGTAGCTTGAAAATGGTATTACACAAATCCTTATTTGTAGAATCTAGATCCTGTACAAATGAGCTGAAGATATGCAAGACATAATATATGATCATAAGCAGAAATATCTTCTATTGTAGTGTAGGCATACTCCACGACTGCTAGCCACATTTGTTGAATTTTGGCACTCATATCATCAACTTGTTTTTCGAGTCTCTCTTTTTGCATATGCAACTGATCACACTCTTCGACAACTTTGAGAAGCTACTGCTATTATTTCTCATGTGTGATTACAAGCTCATTATACTTAGAATAAACAATTACCAATCAATCCTCCAACTATACTAATGATTCTATGATAAGTTGAAAGAGATGTTATAATGACGAGTGTTGAATATCTTAAGTGGATATAATATGAAGAGGGGGTAATATTTCATATAGAGGTTTGCCACTTGCAACAAATTTTTCATGTTGTCCTTATGCTCAGGTCTATGGTGGAATCTCATGTTCATGTTGCAGATACTCTTAAACTATGTGAACCTCATTAAAAGGAAGTAGCAGAACAATATATAGGGTATGGGAACATAGATGCAAGACTTATTTGTAACAACTTAGATCACAAACAAGAGTGGAAAGATACAATGGATAGATAGTGGTGTTTCTTGATGGTTGTGACTCAGATGAAGGTTTGACATGTGCCAAAAAAACTATTTATGGAATGTGTTCTTGTTCCCTTCTATTTTTTAGCTCATATACAACCTCCATCCCATGAATATCTTCTCTAGTGTATTCATGGCCACAGTGATGAGAAGGATGATCAGAAATGGTATCAAAGGGCATAATATTTTTTGGTGATGAAGAAGGTTTATGCAGAGGAGATGTAGTGGGTGGGAGAACAACATGTTCTTCAATGATGGTGGTAGGGTGAAGAGGCTCTTCACGATCATCATCTGGAATATCTATGATAGTTGAAGAGTTGGTAAAAGGAGTGGAATGTATAAACGCAATAGACGTTATAGCTTTTGAAACAAAGGAAAAGGGACCAAAAGTTCTGGAAATAGTAGGATCAACATCGGAAGTTGTAATAAGCGTTGAAGATAATGGGAACAAAGAAGCCAAAGGAAGAGTTAGCAAATTAAAATTTCTACCATGGTATGGAATAGAAACATGAATAAAATTAGTTGTGATAGAAGGACTTATGAGGGATTCAACACTACAGATGGTGGCATTGACATAAGATAATCATTGTTGGAGATGGTTCATCATGGGCTAAGAATTATACTTAAGTGCACTCAAGTGTTTCCTACATGTCGATAAAGAATCAAAAAATAAACTACATGGCTTGAGGTCATCGAGAGAATAAATGATCCTTGCAGAGGTATCTATACATTGAATTCCTATCCAAGACATAACTTCCTTGTGATTCAAATGCTTCACTCATGTAATATAATAGTGGCCTCATCCTAAATGCTCTTTGTTTAAAACCTTTGGCATAGCATAACTACTATTGCGGTCGATGTTGAACCACATATTATAGAAATACTTACCCAATATTAGTTGAGAAATTTTGATGGACATTCTATAATTCATCATTTTATTATATCAATCCTAGAAATCATTTCCATTGTGAGCATGATTTACAAAATCAAAATGAGCTTGCCATGGAGAAAATGTGAGAGCAAGGGCTTCACCATGTGGAATCTAAACCAAATTTTGATCCTCTGGAGCACACTAATTCATCATCGCAGTGTCCATTACTAAGTACCCATAAATAAAATAGGTTTCCCTCTTATGGAATTTCTTTCATGCAGCAAAGAACTCATCAAACATAAACTTACACCAATTCAATGATTTCCCCTGAATTCAAAATTTGACTATTGAGATAGTATCTAGGGTACATTCCACTTTTGTACAGTGTGTGACCTTCCTTTCAATGATATAGTAGAAAACATTTATCCTCTTATCATTAATGAGGTCGATAACATCCTGCGAACCTTATGCCTAGTGTCATATTTCTCATATAAGTTTGCATTGCCAGTATTTTTCTGACACTTCCAGGAGCCCTGGAATGTTTTTCAAACATCTTCTCCATCCATTGAAATGTAAATAAGGATACAAATACTATGTATGTGAATTGGGTACTCCTTTTCCAATTAGAGAGTGCCCCCATGTATAATACTGATAAAAAACTTTTTACATATTGCAATCTCTCATGTGGTTCCAGACACAAGAAAATCCCATAGTTGCATAATAGTATTCCTATGTATCACCTAGAATCTAGTTTAATTACATAAATAAGTTAGCATGATGGAGCTGAGGAAATATCCTAGTAGAATTCAAGATGAAGGGTTAAAAACAAAGTAGGTTCTAGAAAATAATTTTGAACCACGAATTCCTTATCATAATTCCCCATTATATCATCCTTTGGTTCAATATGGTTATCAGAGAAGTAAAAAAAAACAATTATCTTAGCGGGGCAAATCATGGTAGAATATCAACAACTATGGACAAACTAAACATGTGGATACTGATGGAATTTGGACACAGAAGGTTAGGATGTGAAATCCAATATGAAAAACTAAGGAAATTATAAAGACATAGATGAGAAATCATGCATTCATAGTTTCTATTTATAGAACAATGCAAGGTTGTGGCAATAAATCGATTGTTAGACATTAAATGAGACAACTCAAAAAAATCAAGGATGAATTTAGAAATTAGTAAGCGTTAGGACACAAATCTCTGAGATATCGCATGAATGACCAAAAAGGATGTGACGTAACAAGAAAACATAGCTAAATTTACCTCAACTAATTAAGCGAGAACAAATCATCAAAATATAATTGTTATGGGGGTCTAAAGAATTGACAGGTGAAAATAATCACATTAAATGACTCAATAAATGAAAATAACTATGATCTATACCTTCGCAACCAAAATGGGTTGCAGTATATCACAACTAAGAAACATGACATAGAACTAAGATAATTAAAATGATTGAATAAGCTAATAGAACTGACTCAATCCTAAACCTAAATTTCTCTCTTAAATAGAGAACATATAAAACAAATGATTTTAGTGACCATTGTATGGCTTCAGGCGTGTGGCATTCACCCAATCACTCATGATAATTCCATCAAATTATGTGAGATTTAAATCTCTCAAGTCTCGTATCACTCGAATAATCAATGGACCCAACCAATCCATTTGTAACTTTTGAGAATTCTTGAGGTATTTACTATCATATAACAAAACTTGATCTTCCACCAGGATAGACATGGTCTCAATATTTCAATCATTTCAGGCTATTTATCTTTCTTTATCCATGCTTTCGTGAAAATTTTGTAGAAATAATTGCTCCAATTTGCATAGCTCCTGTAAATTTTTTGCAATGGACTCATCACTAGACCCTTTAGTATCTTGAGAAATGAATAGATTCAAGACAATAAACTCAGCAAGTACCATAGCCTCTCTGCCATATAGAAGTAAAAAAGGGGTATACTTATGCAACATTTTCAGAGTAATGTGATAAGCCCATAAAGCAGTAAGAACTCTCTCATCCTAATCATTGTTGTTACCATGACATCCCTTGGTGAGTCCTTTCTCTAGTATCTTGTTAAAAGCCTCAACTGTTCCATTCACTTGTAAATGACATGGAATAATTTTCTAGTGCTAGATCATAAATTCTTGTGTCAAGGTGACAATAGTCTCATTGATGAAATGATATCCATAATCACTTTAAAAAAATGGACAATAAAATCTTGTAATAATATTTTGAAATATGAATCTAGCTTAAGAACTAGTAGTAAAATCTTGGACAAGAGTTGCTTTGGCGCAACGCTTCAAATAGTCAATTGCAATGATGATATAACAAGCATGTGAATTTTGTGTAGGGGGGTTTATGGGACCAATTAAAACAACAATGCACATGTGAAAGGATTTAAGAGCTCGTATTGGATGCAGTGGAAGTTCATCATGATGATAAGGTTTCCAAACTCTTTGGAACACATCACAATTCTTAGCATAGTCCTTCGTGTCCTTGAAACATGTTGCTCAACATAGCCTTTCTTGCAGTACATTTCTAGTAGAATTTGTTTTCCCTACATGTCATCCTACAATTCCACTATGACATTCCCAAAGAACCTCATCCCTTTCGTGATTCAAAATGCATTTGCATAGGATACTTTCAAGCCCCATCTTATAGAGTTGTCTCATAATCAACTGATAATTTGTTGCTCCCACTACCGTATGTTTCTTGTGCATAGTGGAATAATCATCTAGAGACTTACCAATGGTAAAAAGAGTGCAATATATTCAGGGTAATTCGGAACAACTTCAATTCTAAATAAATATTCTTCAGGTCATTGACTATCGACTAAACCTCTCACTTCCCCAGACTACATGTGAGAAAGGTAACCCGATTGAAATTAGTACTGTTTGGCTTGACAATAACTTCGAAAGAGAATTCCTGAAAAAATAACAACCATCTACAAATTCTCCCTTCTGAAACAATTTTCTTGCAATATTTTAGTGCAAAATGATCAGTGAAATTTATGAAAGGTCTTCGAAGTAAAAATTGCCTAAACTTTTGAAGCGAATACACCATAGCAAGAGCCACTTGCTCAGCAATTGTATAATTTCTTTCAGCATTGGAAAAATTTCAACTAGAAAACTAAATAAGATGATCAATATTACCTTCAGTAGGTTGTGCCAGAATGGCAGCAAGAGCAATACTAGATGTGTCAATGTGCACATGAAATTATCTGTTCCAGTTTCAATAAACTAGAAACTATCTGTTCTCATAATCAACTGATAATTTGTTGCTCCCACTACTGTATTTTTCTTGTGCATAGTGGAATAATCATCTAGAGACTTACCAATGGTAAAAAGAGTGCAATATATTCAGGGTAATTCGGAACAACTTCAATTCTAAATAAATATGCTTCAGGTCATTGAATATCGACTAAGCCTCTCACTTCCCCAGACTACATGTGAGAAAGGTAACCCGATTGAAATCAATACTATTTGGCTTGACAATAACTTCGAAAGAGAATTCCTGAAAAAATAACAACCATCTACAAATTCTCCCTTCTGAAACAATTTTCTTGCAATATTTTAGTGCAAAATGATCAGTGAAATTTATGAAAGGTCTTCGAAGTAAAAATTGCCTAAACTTTCGAAGCCGATACACCATAACAAGAGCCACTTGCTCAGTAGTTGTATAATTTCTTTCAGCATTGGAAAAATTTCAACTAGAAAACTAAATAAGATGATCAATATTACCTTCAGTAGGTTGTGCCAGAATGGCAGCAAGAGTAATACCAGATGTGTCAATGTGCACATGAAATTATCTGTTCCAGTTTCAATAAACTAGATTAAGAGCAATTGCAAGATTCTTTTTCCATGTATCAAAAGAAACATGACTCTCATCGGTCCATATAATGTGTTCATCCTTCTTTAGCAGTTTCTCCACTGGTGTAGTAATTAGACAATTGTTGTGGCTGAATCTTCGATAATAGCCTCTATGTCCAAATGTGGATTGCAACTATTTGGAAATTATAGGTGGTGGCATATTAAGTATTATCACAACTTTATTAGGATCCACACATATACCATCTTTGCATACAATATGCCCCAACTAAGTACTAAGTGGCACAACATAAATACACTTCTTAAGGCTGACAGAGATCTGTAACTACCTGCATCTATTAAACATAACCTACAATATGCTATAATGATTTTTAAAATGGCTATTAGATTGTCCAATAACCCATATAAACTTCAATAAATTCATGAAAATACTTCATGAATGCACCAACAACTATTTTAGAAAAGACAATTGGATCATTCCTAACATGATAAGCATATGAACCCCATTCAATGGTGAAAGTGGTTTTCCTCTTATCCTATTCTATAATGCAGACTTGATCATATAAAAAAAACCCATATGTAAAAGAATAGGCTCCCTTCCCAGTAACATTGTCTAACATTTCACCGCTAAAAGGAGTGGTAAAGGATCAAGAATGCAGACATTGTTGAGACTATGATAATATATTAAAACAATGATATCCTCTAAATTATTCTTACGTCGGATAATAATGGGACTAATGCATTAAGCTTCATCGATTGGAAATATGAGATCCACAACCAATATTCTATCAATTTCACTTTTAAAATTTTCTTTAATTCATGAATTCTAATGATATCGTTAATGCTTAGTTGGCCTAACATCATGTTTTATAACAATATTCATCTCCCCTAGATCTCCTTTTATGCCTTTAAGTTCTAAAATTGACGTTCCAATAAGTCGTCATACTTTTTCAACAAATCAAACATTTCCTTTGTAGTTTGTTCATCCAATAATCACAAATAGAATCCAATTTTGGTTTGTCTTCACTTTCAATGTTTTACTTACTCAACCTTAAACATTTCAGATTTAGAGAATGCTTGACAGGATTGTCCTTAATACTCCTCTCACCTTTAGATTACTTAAAGGAACAATGCCTTAATTGCTCCAAATCATCCTCTTCAAATTTCTGGTTAACTTTACCACAAGCGACAACTTCTTGGAATTTTGACTCATATAGACTCCCGCAACCTACATTGTTTTGTAATTCAACAATTGGTTTACCAATAGGGAATAGTACCCATCTAATGACCTTTAGGGCTTCAACAATTTGTGCATCTTCATTTTAGAAGGAAAATTCACTACATAATTGAGCTATCAATGCATCCCAAATAGTCGTTTGCCTCTTCATTTCTTGTTTTAGATATCAGGCTTCGGGAAATGTGGCCAATGTATGGTTAAGTTGATGCACCCACAACTCAACATGAAATCCATCCTTTGTCAAAACAATGTTGAATACTTGAACATGTTTCTGAGGGATAGTATAACCATCATACACAAGGATCGCATCCAAACTATTTTCAGGAACACTGAACTCCCATAGGATAGCAAATTTAACAGATCCCAATCCAGGTGAGCTCTATATCATCTCATAGGTGTTGCTGGAAAAGTCACATCCATCAAGGAAATTATCTCATCTTCTTTAATGTGCAGCTCAACTTATTTGATAAAACTAACAATAAAACTAATGCCATCAAAAGTAGGGCAATTACTTACCTCCGTACCGATCCATCTAAAACATTGAATGGTTGCACAATGTCTGGAGTATAACTCCTGGTGTATTTATTTCCATTTATCCAACACAACATCAAAAGTGGCTTCATTATGTTGAACACTTCTCAAACTAAGGGAACCATCTACTGTAGGATTAATGTAATCCTCCCTCTTCCCTATAATTAACTGATACAATTGGTCCAAAACATTAGGCTCTTGTGTATCATCAATGAGCTTTGTAAATTTGGAACCTTGATATCAATACATTGGTTGGATGACTCTGATTTTATCCACTTCGAAAGTCATGGTTTCTCAATTGAGATTTGTTGTTGTTAAAATTGATCCTCATGAGAACTAGGATATCTTTGTGGGTCTTGACTTGCATTTCCCTCGTCGTATGACTTCCTCTCATATTCCTATGATCACAACTACATGCATAAATATTCATAGAAAATATTCATGGCCACTCTACATTAGGTTTATTATTATAATCATAATTACAACTTATAAAAACCATTATTACATTAAATGAGGGAGATAGTGACACAGTTAGAGGGTGGAGAGAGAGTGTGTGTATGATGGGGGTAGAGACAGAGGGAGGTGGGAGAGGAAGGGAGAGAGAGGAAGGAAAAGAGAGAGTGTTACGAAACCAGCTCAAGAAAAGATAGAAAAGATAGATCAACGCCTTAGAATTTAGCCTCTTCGAGGGGGCAACCTCCTTTACATTACATAAATGAACAATTCTTGGATGATTCAAATGACAAAGGCTCCTTTCTATATATAGGAGTCTAAGGAGTCACAATATAACCCAGCCGACCTAACAATAATAATATAAAGCCACAAAAATAACAATAGAGGGATTCTATGGGGCACAGTAATAACAATATGGGG
>APFE031171439.1:0-36452 GCA_000404065.3 Pinus taeda | reverse complement strand
TAGCACAATCGTCTCGATCATCTCCCCCATGACATAAATCCAATTTCTTTGAGCCAATATTTTAGGATTTGGTCTCTCTTCTAAAAAACAAAATCACACATAGGAATTTGAAATTGAATGTTCTAATCAGTCAGCCAAGGAAGGGAAAAGAAGAGGAATTCACATTTTAAATATTGCAGATGTAACTTAAGAAGTTCTAGCTGACCACAAAACTAGATCTTATAATTAGTCAACCACCCTTCTGGATGAAAATTTATTTCATTATTAGGATTTACATTTTTTAATTTATGGCATGTCAATTTTTGTACAAATTTTGTAAGACTCCAAATATTCCCATCTTTTGTCACAAAGAATGAATTGAGAGTAGGGGAGATGTTGGAGGCGCTGGTCAACTTAGTTGACCATCCCAAAAAATTCTACAATTGATATTATAAAGTCAATAAACTCTCTAGTCAAGTCAAGATTCTACGTTAGATAGGCTAAATTGGTTTTGACTTAAATTATTATGACTATCTCGACATAAGATATATATATATATACAAAAATGTATGCATCATTGTATCTTTTGTGATTGTCTTCTCAAGACAATATAATATAAAGTAACACTTTGTTGCTTCTCTGCTACATCGTTTCACCTCTTCTATTCCTATGTTCTTTATCTTCACGTGATTTCTTGTTTTCCTTTCTACTAGTAATCAATGGTCATTGTCTACTACACTACAAAAAGTATATATCAATTATTTTGGAATATTTTACCAAAATATAAAATATTGTAAAATATTGATGCCTCCTTAAATGAATTGTAAAATGTTGTAAAATATTAGTGAATCATTCAGTTCATTATAAAATCTTGTAAATTATTAGTGAATCCCTCTTTCAATATTTACATCAAGTTATTTTTCCTTATTATGCATTGATTCTCTAATAGAAAAATAATTATCCAATTACTTCGCTTCAAAAATCTATTATGTTTTCTTATTCAACCAAAACTCCAATGATTGTTGATCAATACACAATTTTTTTAAATTACACAAAATGCGCAATGAGATTGACTAAAAGACAAAATATGTAATGAAATTTAATATCTTATATGATAAAAAAATTAATTAACACAAACTCATTATAAAGCCATAATTTTCGAGTTCAAAACTACAGCCCACAAAGAAAAATGTTCATTACTTCACATAACATGTTACAAAATAAGTATCATCAAAGGAGTTCAACCTCAAAAGTGATAATACAGTAAGTCGTCTCTCCTCCTCCACTAATTATATGTGTTTCTCCTTTAGCCTTTGCCTCAAAATTATAATTTCGTTAAAGGAATGTTGTTCCCATTAAAATAGAGCCCCTACAATGAACACATAGGAAGCTAGATCATAGCAAAGTATAACATATTTCCATTTCCTAATAGATATTTTGAAACAAAATACAAGATAAATTGTGGATTCTGTAAAAAGTGAAGAAGCTCAGGTCATGCCAAAAAGTGAATTGGATTTTTTTTTTCCTTAAACCATTAGATATATAAAAAAGTAAAAATAATTACACAAAAAATTTGGAATATGCTAAGAATAAAAAAATCCATATATGATTCCAAATATCCTATGTTTCTCATTTAAAGAGAAGAAAATAAGAACATAAGGCTTCTTATTCAAGAAACAACGTTAACTTTAACCAACACTTCTAAAATCAATGAGAATTAGATCAAACCGGTCATTCCCAAACAGATGGCTCATTGAACAAAAAAACTAGAGCTATAAGTGTTTAAGGGACTAACAAAAGCTTTAATCAAAATAAACAAAAAAATTTGATCTTAATAAATACTTCAAATTCTTGACCAATATATTATACCTAAACGTAAAAGAAATTTGATGTACTTGAATCACTATATTTTTTAATATAGGAAATATCCCTAAATGAATTACTTATCATTTAATAGTAGGATATTATGTATGTGAAGAGATATGTTCTAGATTCATGAGACTATATCTTTCATTTCCAACAGTGGAGAAGATAGTGACAATTTAATATTTAAATTTAAGACATGAATCTTAAATTAACTTACATATCTCCACATCCACCTCCACCTCCACCTCCACCTCCACCATCTAATCATCCACCTCCATAACCACCTCCTCCTCCTCCACATCCACCCCTCCTCCTCCTCCACTCGTCCACCTCCACCTCCCCCACCATCTCCTCCTCCTTCTCCTCCTCCTTGTTTTCCATCACCACCTCCAACTCCACCTCCACCACCACGTCCTCCTCCTCCTCTTCCTCAATCACCACCACCTCCTCCTCCTCCACCACATCCTCTTTCCCCACCTCCACATCCACCTCCTCCACCACCTCCAGCTCTACCACCTCCGCCTCTAGCACCTCCACCACCTCTGCCTCTACCTCCTCCTCCACCTCCTCTGCCTCCGCCTCCTCCTCCTCCTCCTCCAGCTCCTCATCCACAACCACCTCCACCACCTCCTCCTCTTCCTCCTCCACCTTTTCTCTGCCTCTCCCTCCTCCTCCTCCTCCTCTTCCTCCTTTGCCTCCTTATTCACCACCACCTACAACTCCAACTCCACCTCCTCCACCCCCTTTTCCTCGTCCTTCTCCTCCTACACCTCCACCTCCTCCACCACCTCCGTGTCCTCCTCCTCTTCTTCCTCCTCCACCTAATCCTTCACCTCCTCCCCCACCTCAACCTCCACCTCCACTCTTCCTCCACTACTACTTCCACCTCTACCTCCTCCTCATCCTCGTCCTCCTCTACGTCCACCTATAACACGACCGCCTCCTACTCCACATCCACCTATCTCTCCACCACCTCCTACTCCACCACTACCTCCACCTCCACCACCTCCACCTCCACCACCACATCCACCTCCACCTCCTCCTCCTCCTCCACCACCTCCTCCTCCTCCACTTCCTACTACTCCTCCTAATACATATCCACGTCTACCTCCTCCTCCAACACCACCCCCTTCTCCTCCCCCTTCTCATCCTCCTCCACAAACTCAACCTCTGTCTCCTCCTACTCCTCATCCTCCACCTCCACCTCCTCTTGCACCACCACCGTCTCTACCTTCTAATCCACCACCCCAACCTCCACCAACAACACGACCTCCTCCTCCTCCTCTTCCTCTATCGCCACCACCTCCTCCAACTCCTCCTCAACTGCCTTCACCCCCTCCTCCTCCTCCTCCAACTTCGCCACCACCATCACCACCATATGCTCCTCCTCTTCATCTACCATAACCACCACCCCCACTGCCAATGTCGCCGCCTTCGCCTTTGCCTCCTCATTATTCTCCTCCTCCTCATCCACCTCCTTTGCCTCTGCCACCTCCTCTGCCATTGTTGTCACCCCCTCCTTGCTATCCCATCCCCTCCACCTCCTCCTCCATCGCGTCCTCCTCCTCTTGCCCTACCTCCTCTGATGCCTCCTCCCTCTCTACTACCTCCACCTCTCATCTCCTTCTCACCACCTCCTCCTCTACTTCCATCTCCTCCTCCTCCTCCCCCACCTCCTTCTCCCCCACCTCCACCTCCACCTCCTCTACCTCCTCCACCTCCTACTCTACCTTTGCCTTCACCTCCACCTCCTCCTCCGCCTCTCCCTTCAACTCCACATCATCCTCCTCCTTTGCCTCTTCCTCCTCCTCTTCTTTGCCTCCTCCACCTTCACCTCTACCTCCTCCTCCTCTTCCTTCGCCACCGCCTCCTCTACTCCCTCCTCCTCCTCCGCCTCCACCTCCTCCTCCTCCTCTTCGTCCTTAGAAAGCTTAAACAAAATAAATTTGCATATCATTTCATTCTTTTTATTTATAATACTTACGGAGAAAATTTAGATATCAATATATACATGATAATATAACCAATAATATTTATAAAAAAATGCAATATAAATAAGTATTATGGGCACAACAATTTAATTAGTAAAATTTAATTTAGTTTTCTAGTTTAAGTCAAATATTATTTTCGCAATTTCACTAACAAAGTTCTCATAAAGGTGATTAAAATTACTTGTGGCCACCTATTATTTCCAATATCAAAGTTGTAAGGGTGGTGAAAAACAAAAGTGAACACCGAGTAATTGAAGTGCGGTGTAGTTTAGGAGGACAACATTTTCATGTTTTATTTGGAAAGAAAATAGGTTTGACTATTTTCCACATATTCATATTTCAACATGTCTATATTTAAAAGTATTAAGAATAATTTTTATATTTAAAAATACAATTTAGAATGCTCAATTTATTTTTGTATTAAAAATTTCAAAAATATATAATCTGAGTGTCAAATTCCAATTCCAATTAGAAAAACAAAAAGGTAAATCTATGCTGAATCTATTTTCATATTAAAATATAGAAAGAAAAAAAACCTGAGACATTAAAGTTTATCACCCACCCAAGGAACATTTCCAATCCATCATTTAACAAACCAGGAAATAGGTGAATGTTTGCAAGAATTTCTATGTATTTTACATCATAATTTTGGGGTTACGTGTATCAATGATTGATGTCTCCGTAACCATAAGACCAAAGTTCACTGCAGAGGACTGATATAGTAATTGAGGAATAATCTTAGATGAGGAACTGTTAAGACTTTTAAATGTGTGAAGAAATGTATAATGAAACACGAAAAGTATCAATATGTGAATGTGTGAAGAAATGTATAATGAAACACGAAAAGTATCAATATGTGAAAAGTATCAATAAGTAATTCCCATAGTTGTAATTACCATAGTTGCAGAAGAATAATTATAAATCATTGTTCAACATTTCAAATGTGGAAACAAAATTATCCCAAAAAACGATATCCATACATGTAGAAAATTTTTATAAACAACATATCCATAAACAATATCGATAGCTGTAGAAAAAAATTATAAACAACATATCCATAAATGATATCCATAGCTGCACAAAAAATTTATAAACAACACATTACATTGTGCAAAGAAAATTGTCAATAAATGCTATTGTAAAATGTTTTTATAAACCATACTTTAAAGAAAGGCTCGAAGAAGAGGTATGGCATCAAAGATTTAAACAAAATGAACGATATCCATAGTTGTAGAAAAAAATTATAAACAAATATCGAAGAAGAAAAGGCATGGAATGTTAACCTAATTTGAATGGACAGAAATGGCTACTTACCTTAAGCCTCATTGGAAATAGAGTTATGAAGTCACAAGGGCGTTGAGCGTGGATCAAACACATGATCTTCATATATTCAGTCTCTCACTCTCTCGACAACACACAATCTTCAAAGGCATGGCTTCAAATGTGCAAACAAAATAAACAATATCCATAGTTGCATAAAAATATTATAAACAAAGATCGAAGAAGAAGTGTAGAATGTTAAGATAATTTGAATAGACATAAATGACTACTTACCTCAAAACCGATTGGAAGTAGATTTATGAAGTGACAGGGGTCTTTACCGTGGATCAAACACATATATTCAGTCTGACTCTCTCTCAACAGACATACAGATCGAACACATGACCTTCAATCATATTCTGTCTGACGCTCCCCCATCAAAGATACAGATCAACACACGATCTTCATATATTCGTCACCCTCTCCCAACAAAGCCAACAAAATTGGCGTTACCATTGAAAACACTATACTAGAACAATTGGGCATGAGCATAGTTTCGAAATCATCACATATTGTGAGAAAACGGCTATTAAGAGAAAAGTTTGAATTAATACAACCGAGAAAAGAAAAAAATAACCTAAATTTAGAAAATACAGCCGGGAAAAGCAAAAAAATAACCTAAATTACGGCTATGAAGGGAATGACTCGAACTCAAAAAGACAGCCCATAAAAGAGAAAATTACCTAAATTTAGAAATTATGGCCCCAAAAAGCAAAAAGTAAGTTAAATTTAAAAACATAGTATAGCGATTGTGAGAAAACCGCTATGAAGGGAATGACTTGAACTCAACAAGACAATTCATAAAAGCAAAAAGTTACATAAATTTAGAAATTACAGCCCAAAAAAATAAAAACAACTTAAATTTAAAAACACTATAAATTACATTTAGGAAAAAAACCACCAGTTAAATTAAAAAAATACAAACCAAAATAATTTACCTTTAAATTTTAAAGAAAGCAAAGTAAAAAATAAAAGTTAAATTTAAAAAGGTAAAAGGTTGGAAATTTCACTATATCCACGAACATGTGTTTGGATTGGTTGATATCAAACTCAATAAGAATTATCTCTCTTTTCAGTATGAGGAGGAACAAGAATTATCTATCTCTTTTCATTATGGGGAGGAACACGGAACAAAAAGAAAAAGAGGATGTTATAATTTGAGAACCAGGACCTCACGAAAAGGTAGGTTTGGCTAGTGATGCAAAGCTATATGATATGAAAACTAATTTCAAAGTTAGAAAGAACAAATAGTTGATGGAAAAGTAAAAAATTAAAAGTTAAAGTTCAAAATAATATTTATTTTCTTTTGAAGTAAAAAATGGATAGCTTCAAAGTTAGAAACTCTCGCTATTTAATTGTTTTTGCAGTAAAAAACACAAAATTTCAAAGTAAATAAAGTAATGGTGAAATTTAAAAAACTCAATGTTTAAATTTCTTTCTTCACACCCAAGAGAATATGTACAAAGTTAATGCTTAAATATGAAATGTCAATTTTTATCTCAGTGACTCACACTATCAGTTTGAATTGACAATTACGAAAATGGGGTGAAAGTCATTATACATAATTTTGTTTGCTAAAAATAAAATTGTGAAAATAGAATTTGAGGATAGGTTGTTAAATAACAAAAAAAAATTAAAATTAATATGGCTTAACAACATTTTTCACTAATAAAATAACATCTTTAACTAATAAATAAAATCATATAGATTAATAATCCTCTTCATTAGTAATAAAAATTAATTAATTTAGATTTTTTTCTAAATACTTTTAGGTTGGAAAATTTAAATGACAAATATATAAATAAAATATTTTTTTCAAAGTTAAGATAACCTATTTTTTTCAATATTTCTAAGAGCCTTGCAAAATTTTAGGAGTATCCAAAACATAGCTACTAAATCACTGAGGGTTTTTTTAAGTAGAACCCATTAGTTACTGGATTAAAACAATGAGGGAAATCATAAGGAAACACACATTAGGTTTCCGAATAATATTTTGTTCCGTAAAATATATATTAATATATGTATCTATAAATTCACTAATTATAATGAATTTATTATTAGATATTTCTAGATATTGCACTATATATTAACCCCCACAAAATTGCTTCCCTTATTTAATGTAACATTTGACCACTCTGACCAAAATATTTTATACAATATGTTCCCCTTAACCAAAACCCATTATGAATGTCAAAACACTAATATGACCCATAACCATTAATTTATTGTGATCACTCATACTCTTAGATAATTAGAAACCCTTCCATAATGCAACCTCTAACAACTACTACCATTAAAAAACAATTACATTGGTCACTTGATAATTCCTAAGGGACTAACTCTAAAATTAATTGAACCATAGTGCACTATGATCTTTAAAACACAATGAATTCTAGAAACTATGACACCTAGTACACATCATGATCATGATATTGTAATTCTTGAAATTTTACAATACACATCAATTCTAATATCTAACACATTAACTCTACCATTAAAACTATATCTTTTATGCACTTAAAGTGCCATAACATAGTGATAATTTGAATGAAGTGTAACTGCAAATTAAATCCCATAAGAAAGGAATATAATAGATATTGTGTATCATTGAGATGAAATGATATTCTGATTATCGAAATTGTCGCAACAATAACTTTTCATGAGCCAACATATGTTAATTATTTTGATTATGATATTGACCCAAAAATCACTTTTTGTGACTCAACATATGGTAATGATTTTCGCGAGTACTCGCATTTCACCAATTAGATCATACAATGATGGTGTATATTTTCTAGATGCTTTAAGGTCATAATGTTGGTGTCTACAGTTCATTTTAACTATTATTCCCTCCATCAATTAATATTAATCAATTATATATATGTTCTTTTCTATATTTAGTTATATGTATTTCAAAATTATAAAATTCCTAAATTTCTAAATTGTGTATTTCTATATGGATTTTTCCTATTTCCACTGTTCAATGCAATATGAATAATAAATATTCTCTACTTGATTCCTATGTATTCATGTTTATATTATTGTGTTAAATATATGTATTATTAAAATAAGTTTTTGATATTTCATTTTTTTCTTATTTATAAATATTTCCTAATGAGAGAGAGTCATTTTGCGTGAATAGGGAGAGTCTCTAATATTAAAATAATTATTCTACAATAAATTGGTCAAATGATCATGAAAAGAAAAATATACAAATAGGAAAAACATGTTGGTGAAACGCTGAATATGAACCAGTCTGAATGTGAAAATTCTAATAAGTCCATTTTGTTACCCTCTTTACTAATTTCGGTAGACATGATACACATTTCACTAGTTATTCCTCCAGAAATCTTTAAAAATCTTCCAATAGATGCAGAGTACCTCAACACATACAAAAAATGAGTCCTCCCTCAACGCATGTTCAATTGTCCATACAAATTATTGAAGTTTGGTATGTCAACTCTTTAGATGTAGACTCGCAAGAGATTCTGTATCAGCCTACAATTGACAAAATATATATAGGATCAGTTAATAATCTAATATGATATTCCCAATTCCACCATAAGCTTGAGAAGAACAAGGGGATATAATTTTACTCCTTCAAGATG
This sequence comes from Pinus taeda, assembly GCA_000404065.3. Lineage (NCBI taxonomy): Eukaryota > Viridiplantae > Streptophyta > Pinopsida > Pinales > Pinaceae > Pinus > Pinus taeda. The sequence goes on along the minus strand of APFE031171439.1, from coordinate 27,688 downwards.
TTGAACAAGAAGAAGAAAGGGAAGCATAATTATACACAACCATTTAAATTTTACCTCTTAGAACTTGTGACATAATCTCATAAGAATATTACAAGCAAAGACTCATGGACTTGGAAACCAATAGGGACGTAAACATATACAATAAATGGAAATGGAATATTTGCAGGTATTCAACTAGAAGACACACAACAAAAATAGAATCTACACTCAATTGCATGAAACGTTTTTGAGGATATCATTTAAGGGGTAGAAAAGAAAAGAAACGTAGAAAATTAGAACAATTTCTAGAATAATGTATCGGGTTTGACGTCTTGCAGTTGCTTAGACATGGAGAATATGTATTCATTGAAACAAAACTATAGAAAATGATGGTAGTTCATAAAAAATAGCGACATAAAAAATCGATTCTAGACAAACTCAACGTAGAAAGGTGCTCATCAAAGGCATGCGACCAAGGATAGTTGACTGAACCAAACATGAAAAAGTAAAAATTGAACATCCAATTGGCTTGTGATTTAACCCATGTTACTATGATAAGAAGTATAGAAAAAAATGATGTTCAAGATAGAACACGATCCAAGATAGTGACAAAGTTTCATCCAAGTATTCCATGTTTGATGACATATTAAGTCACCTAGAAACAACATTCAGTAGAGAGAACAACATGAAATGGAGATTTGGTTGGAATGTTATAACTATGAAATAGAACAACATAATATAAACATTCTAATAAGAATTAATGATCCACATTTTCTAGTCCAACAATTAGTACATAAGTCGGTCAACCACACGTTATATATGCCTATAATTATGCTCATCCCCATAGTTATAAGTTAATTATTAGGCTGATATAATATATCTAAACCCCATGGAATATGTTGGAATATTCATAGTAATATTGACATATTTCACTGCTAGAATTTTCCACTAAAGTTTTTTGTTGTTGTTGAAATATGCATGCAATTTTTTTATAAATAACCACAGTATAATTTGTAATAAAGTTATTATTTAGTTAAATTTTGTTGTTTTTTTTTATATATTAAATTTGATAGGAATAATGGGTTACCCATTTTTATGGTGATCATGGATCAAAATAATTACATGATCAAAATAATTATAGTAACTGCAGGTCATTGTAGTGTTCTGACAATATCTCATGAAGTGTCTTGCTTGACCATAGCTATAATAAATGATTTGGCCCCGGCCCCAACCAAATCTTCCTCCACGTCCTCAACCACTGCCTTGGAAACATCCTTGACCAATGTGTTGGTCAGACCCTTGATGTGTGTGGGAATCTCCTTAATCTTGTAATATATATGCATCAATAGTGCGCTTCATCATTAAATCATAACTTGGACAATTCTTCTCCTCATGGCCCACTGATTTAAAGTAGTTGAAACATAGCTTCTTTAGTGTTTACATGTACTTCTGTAATAGGTAGAAATCCTCAATGTGATGTTTTCCTCTTTCTATACAGGTTTCACAGTACAATCCCTGGTTGAGTGGAGTAAGCACTCCACTCGCTATGTAGTCTATAAACAGATGGTGTTGATCCTTATAATGAAACTCTAATTTGCATTTTGTACACTATACTTCTAATATGACATCTTTTCCTTTCTTAAGATCCTACAATTTCAGGGTCAAATTAGCTAGCTGAGTCTGTATCCGTTGTACTCTTGTATGAGTATCACCAATCGGTGATGCTTCCAACTTTATCTCGATCTCGAGTGCTTCATATTGTGTCCCAATATTTTGTTGTGACAAAGGTAATCTAATATGTTGTAATAGCACAACTGTAAACCATTCCTTGTTCTATTCTGTAGGTAAAGTATAACTTACTTGTCCCATCAATACTTTGAATCACTGATCTAACTCCCATATAGACTCATTTGGTGCTTGATTGATCTCTTTTAGCTTCATGATACACTGTGACTCTGATTTTGGCTTCTTGAACTCTGTTACCCATGCTTTCTTAATTCCATTAAATATAGCATTTGGGTTACTCCCGATGTATTTCATATACCATGTCAGCACTCTCTCCTACAATGACCTGACGAGATTAACCTTCAAGTCTTGAAAATGGAACCATTTGTTTGTTATAGGGTGCTTTACCCAAGTTTATAATGTGTTGCACATTAACAAAACCCTCAACTACTAGCCCTTTTAGAAACGACCTACAAGCAAATCGCAATATCACTCGAAGCAGTTATGCGAGGCTGAAGAACCAAGCTTCTGCAACCTAAGGGATATCCATGTAGTGGCATCACTTATTTACTTCTACTTTATATTGTTCCTATAGCTTCGGATATACAAAGAACTTTGCACAAATAAATAACCTCACAACTTTGTAACAAACTCATAAACTTCAACAATTCACAGTATTTGCATATTTCAAAGGAAATTATGCACAACAAATGATATAATAGTAAATGTAAGATACAAGAGACATATGTCACTTTGTCAAAACTTCCTTCTTTACTAAATAGATCTTTGACTACATTCACTTCTTCAACCTGCACACCTAGTTGCAGGTGGTTTGTCCACTTAGCTGCAGACTCTTTAAGGCCTTCGTGCAGTCAACTGCTAAGCCTTTCCTAAAATACAGAAAGATACAGAAAATATGACCACTCTATCAGTTTTTTTATATTGTCATTTTTATCTCTGCTAAGGTATTAAACCCCCTTAAATACACCTTATAAAAACCATGGTCCATGTACCATGGATCCATAAAACTAGGACTCTACCCTATACCCTCTATAAAAACAAGGGATTCTCCCATACCCAAAGCTCTAAAATATTGCACAATTAATATAACTTCACCAACTCCGCGTGGTACATTCCTTCTTCTGCGGGGTTTTTACCCAAAATTTGAACCAAGTTGGGTCATTCCCAATGTGGTGTCCTCTAGAGGGATGTGACCTTGCTACACTTTCTGAATAGTAGTCCCTTTCTTATATGTATGCACCGTGGCGTAGCACTAAAGACATCATAAAAAGAGAATTTAATGACCTCACTTTCAAAGGACACTTCATTTTGGTCACTGGTACATACCTTTTGAGAAGGAAGAATTAGATACCCAAGTTAGTGAGGTTCATTCTCAATTGCAATCTCTATGGGCAATTCTTGCTCCATATGCCACCAAACAAGATGAAGATTTTTCCACCTATGCCCTTGCCAAATGTTGTACTATCATTGAAGTGGTCTGCCAATAACTTGTTTCCAAACATCCATTTAGAGCTCTATAATATTGTCACTAATATGAAACAATATTTATCTAATCCTTCAACTATCTATCACACTTAGAATAGTGAGAAAATTTACATTTCTACTCTCTTTGTGCTACTCTACCCCAAGTCATGCAAGAATCCCAACAAGTGTTTTTCTAGATCTCTGATGTTAGTTGTGTTATCGCAAATAATAATGCAACCATTTACCCCTTACATGATAATGTTCAAAGTTTATATCAGCAAGCATTAGTGACCTTCAATATGGAAGCAAAGAAGAATATCCTCCACTAGGTGGATGTACTTGATGCCCAAATTAATCAGCTCGAGGATGCAGTCCAAGTGACCAAGTGGGCCATTCGTGACCCTCACCCAAAAGCTCTAAATCATTTTATGACTTTTAGAAAATTTTCTATAGTTTCCTATAAGGAGATTCAAGAATTGGTTGAGTAACAACCCAATGACCTTACTGAGCATGTTGTCATTGAGTTCTAAGGCAATGTTTCCACACTTATGGACTTATGGCACTGTTGTGTTTCCGCATTGACAAGTCTAGAGGAGTCCACACTTCATACTATTCCGAAGATAGTCCTTCAATTGAAGGTACTGCAAATAAACCTATTGGAATCCAACCTACCATAGATTTAGAAGCAAAATAGAAATACATTGACTCGAGGGTGAGTCAATAGGATGTGGTTGCAGCATGTTGGATCCTTCGAATTTTTGCAAGAATAATATTTTTGAAGGAAATTTTGGATCAAAATGCTAGAAATGAAACATCAGAAAACAAAATGGCAACAACATGGCTCAAAACCCACACAATGGAAAGTAAGGGAGCGTGTTGAAGAACTAGGATCCGATTTTGATACAGTAAATAGGAAAGGAAAATTATGGCCCCAGATATTGAAAAACCATGGATAAAGCAAGTGAGCATGGCTATAAAAGAATACATAAGGTAGTGAGGAAAAAATTTAGAGAGTGCCTAAAAATTTAGATCAAGCTAGGAGAATAGGCAGTGTCAAGCATTTAGAGTTATCCAGTTTCTGAGATGTGGGCTTATAATGTTTTGTTAATGTCTTCCCTGTGGATTTTTATACCGCATGAAAGTGTGTAATTGCCACAAGTTCTAATTTTGATGAATGTAATGAAATTTTTCTCTTTTGACTAATAATATAAGGAAGATAGGAATTCTGGAAATTAGTGATATAATTTATGGGCCCCTTTTAAAATTTTATGCACATATTTAAATTCCTATTGAATATATATATCTCGAATAGTTAAGAATGGATGTTGTAGTAGTTGCACAAGTCACATAATTAATCAAATCTATATCCCCTTTATCCTTCTGTGGTTCTGGTTTGCCTCAGGTGAGACTCTTCTTCTTCTTGAAGGAGTGAAAATGTTGGCAAAGTGCTAGACTACGTGAACTTTTTGTTGGCACCCTCAGTCGAACTCTAGGATAGTCTCAAAGTAATTTTTCCTCCCAACGTTGGGGTATTTGTTTGTGAAAGAGAAAATGACTTCCAGGAAAGTAAGGTGGATGGAACTTATTATCAAGTTTTATTTAGAGATCGAACACATCAAAAGTGAAGAGAATCAAATGGTCGATACACTCAATAGAGGTATGCAAGTGATATACATGGAAACCATGAGTACATGTGATATAGACATTAAGGAAATAATACAAGAGTTGACATAGGAAGATGAGTATTTTCACCATGTAAGTAAATTCCCATGGCAAGAGCCGAAGGGTCGAATGGGAGAAAATTATTAGGTACTTAGAGATGCATTATTACAATACAAAGGTAGGTGATCCATAAAAAATGTGGCTGGCATGGATGAGTTTCGCACAAGGCCACACAGAAGTCACATAGGATATCAAAATATGATAAAATATACCAAAAAATATGTTGTTAGCCAAGGATGAAGAAAGATATTGTTGAAAATATTGATAATAATTACATCAAGTTAAAGTAGAATGAAACTATTTAATAGGATGGCTGAATCCAATACCAATTCTATAAGGGAAGTGGGAAGTGATACCAATGGACTTCATCAGTGGATTACCAAGAACCACCAAGAAATATGGTGTGATCATGGTTGTAGTGGATAATATAAGTAGGACAAGTGACTTGTAAACTCTTCCTATAAGGAAATTGGTATTTCCATATTTTTATGAAGAATACTTTCATATTGTCTAGCATGCCTAAGAAGATCATATATAATAAATATGCAAGTTTACCTTACATTTTGGAAGTCTTTATTTACAATATTTGAAAACCTATCAACATTAAACACATCTAATCACCCTCAAACTTATGGAAAAATAGAAAGAGTAAATATAACATTAGAAAACATACTCAATATGTATGTTACACATCAACCTAAGAGATGGGAATATTTTTTTCCTTTGGTGGAATTTTCTTATATTATTGGGTATAAGCAACTATTAAAGATGAGCCCTTTCGAAGCGCTATATGGTAGGAAGTGCAATATCCCAATCAACTAGGGTAATCTAGTGGATAGAATCACACTTAGGCTATATATGTTAAATGAAATGGAATAGGAAGTATCTAGCATATGGAAAAGATTGAAGGTCGCAGAAGTCCAACATAGGAGTTATGTAGAAAAGATATAGCACATATGGAATTTTGAATAGGAGATCATGTGTATCTCCAAATTAGAGAAAAAAAAGTTCCTTAAGAGTGACATTGTGTGACAAGTTAACACAAAGATACTATGAACCATTTCAAATATTGAAGAGAGTGGGGCCAATAGCATACAAACTCACCATTCCTCCCACAATGAAGGAACATGATGTGTTTTATATATCTTTACTTAAAATACGTATAGATGTTGTTAACCTTATTATTGATTAGACTTTGATACAAATGTATTATAAAGGAGAATTCTATCCAAAACCACAATGGATACTCAAAAAAGACAACGACCACACTCCATGTAAGTCAAGGTGTAATGGAAGAACTTTGGACTAGGTTATGCAACATGGAAACTAGAGGATATCATGTAGAAGGCATACCCGTTTTGGTTTTATGTATAAGTCTGGTTCTACAGATAGTAGAACACCGAGGACAAATTTTCTTTAAGGAGGATGGGGATGTAGCATCATTTTTTCCAATTCCAACTTTTCGTAATATAATTGAAAGATGACAATGTTGGAGATTCAACATGGACAAATTTCTCAACTATTTGATGCAAATATTTTACTAATAGAGTTATAAACTGCTAAATTTGAATCATAGGACAAGTATAGATTGATTATAAATATTATATGAGGGATTGGGATGTTTCCTATATTCTTTGAAATTAATGTTCATGACCCCTGATGTTCTAGTTGAACTACCAGCTAATAAGAAACTATGATAGGAATGGGGAGAGGAGGTACTGAAATACCCAAATATGGGTTGCACACCTTACAATGAATTCCTTGTTGACCCTTTAGCCCGAGAAGGGGACCCTAAACCTCTCATACATGAGGTAGTACTCGTGAGGAGAAGGAAGCTAGTTTTGTAATTCCAATATTTTTAGTTTGGAGTATTATAGTGACTAGAGACATTAGAAAAAGAAACGATACTTGAATTGTTCTAAATCCAAAATGATTGTAAGCCATACACTTGTAAACCACAGATTTTGAAGCTGCACCACAAAGTCCAATCCTGAAATGTGTTAGATGAGGATACCAAAGAGAGATTCCTCTGCTTGAATCTAGTAAAATGAAAAGAAATAAACTGTTTGGTTGGGTTTATGCATGTGAAGCACTAGAAGAAGGATTATATTAGGGACTATAGAAATTGGGAATAAATTTCATTCTATGTTGTGAAATTTGTAGTTTGATCAACCTAATGTTATTGCCTGCATAGTGGCATTCCTGTTTCCTAGCCAATGAAGGAAATTTTCCTTCATACTCTATACATTGAAGTAAACTCTTTGTTGTTATGAAATAAGTGAATCATCCATTAGACATTGGATATGGTTAGGAGGTGGCTAGTTTTAAGAAATTTGTAGTGTAGTTTAAATTACCTATGATTTGGTGGAGAGTGGTAATTCCTTATTCGATTTCCAACAATTTTAAGAGGAATAGATAAGTGTATTCCTTTCTCGTAAATGAATTGTAATTTTTTATCAACACTTCGTATTTAAATATTATTTTGGATTCATTGTGTATGTGTGAAATGGTAGGTAGAGTTTTGTACAATTTTAATGAATATGCATGATGCATGATCAGTGCGTTGAGTAGTTAACATAATTGTCCTAAACGTTGAAATGCATTCGTTTATGAATATGAATTTTATGTGAAATGGGATCCTTTCATATATATGAGATCATTATGTGTTTTATGTTCATAGATTGATAGGGTATCCTTGGATGTTCCTGATTTTGATATTTTACATGCCTGTTGGTAATCATTTATAACTTTTTGTGATGTATATGGTGTGTTTCCAAAGGGGAAGGGCTAATAGCTTGGTGGTCCTAGTTACTATTAATATTTTCATTAAATCATTGTTCCCTATGGTTTGAAATAAAAAATGTTAGTATGCCTTGGATAGGCCAAAGGATCATTCTTCTTGATGTGAGGATTAGAAGGTTTTGTTAATGATGGCACTAGAAAGCAAGAGTAGAGGGCTTGATGAGAAAGGAGATATTTAAAAAGAAATACAATCTAATAGTTAGTTTGGAAAGGTTCACCAAATAAATATTAAGCTAAAGGAAATCATACGGAAAAACTTAAGTGGCTAGGGGATCTTGGGTTTAAGCCTTGGTTTTGACTAAAAATGAAATTTTGTGGGTTGACCCCTGTAACGCAAGCTATTAAGAGAATTTTTGGAATGCACCCCTTAGAATGAAACTCTTTGGAAGATTCAAGATGGTATTCCTCATTGACATGTTGGAGTATTCAAAATTTGGGATTTCACTAACGTCGTCCTTAACCGTAGTCAAATGGATTTATGAGAATGTGAAGCGAGAGATGGCCATAAGGTGATAATTGAAATATCAACATATCAAGTCGTCGAGGAAATGGAAGTGAATCATTATGAAAAATCCTTGTTTGGAATGGCCCTAAGAAACAATTTTTAGTCAGAAGCATTTTATGTATTAACAAGGAGCACAATGTGATGGCACTAAAAATTGGCAACCTCAAAACATTAGACTAACAAGAGTATCAAGTGTTAGGAGAATTGAGGGGTGATGTCTTGATTTGATGACATGGGGATCCCATGTGTATGACATGTGTCACCTACATCTAGTATTTTTTACATCCCAACCTTGCGAATATGAGTGGCATGTGGAACACATCAAGAATGTCACATGGAAGAGGAAATGTCCTCTTATCCAAAGTGCTAGGTGGTGATTGATCATTATTGATTAATGTGACATGCCAAGCTATCATATAGAGATATCAAGATATCAAAACTTTGGGAGGATCACATCTTGGAAATAATTATTACCTTGATAATTTGATATACATATTAAACATGCAATGTGTGAAATATTTCATCATTTTCCATGTGGGAAGCTATGATTGGGTGACAAAGTTTTGAGGTCGTGTGTCAAGATGGCCTCATGCCTAGAGACGTATCGATGTTTTGTGAGGGTTTGTAGGTATAACATTTTTGTTGAATATTCGATAAGCCATTTTGAATTTTTCTATTAACATTCAATGGATTTAACATTGTATTAGTGTATTAGAAAGTTTTCTGAATATTAAGATATTGTTAAGTTGTTTCATCAGTATATCGACATATCAGAATACTCAGGTTTTGGAAAATGCACAAATCACCAATATTGAAAGGCTTGAGTATAGAATGAATACAACAAACTTGGACCTAGATACATGTCTAGGAATTTCCATGTGGTTGTAAAAATAAAGAAATTGACCTTTAAAAGGGTTAAAGTTCAGAGACTTTATGCCAAGAGCTTAAATTTCGATGAAATTTATAATGTGGGAAAGCTCTTGATGAGCCAAAGATGATAGTTGTATCAAATTTGATTTAAGGTTATGAGAGAAATAAGACTTTGACCCCACATTTGTAATTAACCTTTAAGGAGAAGTGTGATTACACTCCACAACCCTAATATGACATTAGGGGGCTAAGTGTGTTACACAAATATTTTTCATCGCTCTATATACATGTCATTCAAACCTTTGAGGTGTGCCACCTTGCTATTCTTTTCCATCCAATGTTTCTATGTGGCATCTCATTTAAAAAATTTTAAAATAGGTGGAGAATAGTTTACTTCTTCTCTTCATGTAGGAGATGCAGTTCAAACCCTAATCTCTTGTGATTATTTCTTTTTATCATATTTTTTTTTTCTTAGTAAAGGCTAATTCTATTAAAGGAAAATCAAAATAATGTTACAAAGAAGTTGAAGCCTTGGGCAAGAGCATTTGAGAGCATTCAATGTAGCAAAACTGTCCCAAGGATGGGAGAACCAGTTACATAAAACAAGGAGCCAAACATTGGAACCGGAATACAACGATAAGATCATAGGAATGTGAAACTGTCAAGACTAGAAACAAGAAACAGAGATGCAAACCAAATCCGCAGAAGAGCTACAAGCTACTGCCCCACCAAGAAAAAAGAACCAAGCTACCCATCTGTCAAGGGTAAACCAAAACCACCATCCTAAAATCGCCTGAACTTTAACCAAAAGAACCACTAGAAAGAAACTGGGAGGACACGACATTGTCCAGGTGGCATCACATTTCCACGTCCTGGTCTGGAAGCTCCTCCACGACCGGGCATGCATTGCCATACCACGTTTCTTCATCCCTAGCCATGTCACCAGCACCACTGCCGCCTGGAGTAATTGACGAGGGATGGGTGTCACTGGAGCTACCTGCAATGGCCATCGAGATGTAGGCTCCATGAGAGCTGCCACCTGGTGGCTGAGTGTCACCAAGAGAACCACCCTCATCATGCTGCTCACCATACCCTTCCACCTTGTCTTTATCTGCCAAATTAGACTCAATGCCATGGCTGCCCGCCCTTCTATGACCACCCTGAGAAAGATCAACCAAAGTGCATGTTGTGGCTTGAGGCAGAGCCTCTTCTTCAGAAAAGATAACAGTGATATTGGCCATGATAATGGGCTTGTTTAGGCTACCCTGAAACTTAAAATAAGTAGACTGAAAAGAATTATGCGGCAAAGGCCTGCAGGATGGGCTCAGAGGAGGCGAATTCATCTGAGATAAGGGCTGAATAGCAGGGGCGGGGGTTGATCGATAGAGTGAGCCATATGAGAATGCCCACGACCACCACGGCTTCCTCCATGGTGGCTTCTCATGCGTTCATGGACCATGGTGAGGCCACAGAGGGAAAGCTCAGAAAAATAGGAATATTTGGAGGGGATATGAGACAACACCAAGAGAATTCGAGCAAAGTCCAAAGAACAGGCCTAAGAATGGAAAGAGGGAAGCAAAATTCCAACCAGAGGAGCCACCGAGAGTGACCCACTCAAGGCAGAAGCCGAGAGGGACCTACAGAGAAATGCTACAAGGGATGGGCAAAGGCAAGAAGATAGGGAGTAAATAATAGGATGGAGAGCCTTATTCGCCATGATTATATCATCAATAGCCTTGCCTCAGACAGAGTGAGCACTTAAGTCAATCTTCAGGTAGAATCGCTCTTTCCTTAAGTGAGACAGCTTGAGCCAGATTTGAGCATGGAGAACAATTCTATTCTACAGCTAGCAGGATTGAGCTCTTATGCCCTTAATTAATTCCAGAAATTGACATTTAATTCACCCGCATCTGGGTGCTCTTCTCCTTCCTATTTCTTTTCATTCCTCACCAGGTTTTGGTATTCGTTGAGTTGGGTTTCAGAGGCTAATCTTGAAATTGATCCTGTGTGAAGATCCAATCCACATTTAACTCCAAGGTTAGCAAGTGAGTCAACTACTTTATTTCCTTCCCGGCAGATGTTCCTAAAAGTGACCGACCTGTGAGAGGAGAGCCATCATTCAATGAGCTCAAACCTTCTCGAAATTCTCCAGCTATTGCTCACTTTACTTGACGGAGTTCGTTGCATAATTTTGGAGACCATATTTATGATGATCTGAGAATCGCCTTCTATGATAAGTGGAAAGCATCCCTGATTATGCGCTAGAATGAGACCCTGCCAAAGACCTTCCAATTCAGTTGAATTATTGGTATCCCATCCTTTTGATCCTAGGAAGGATAGAAGAGGATCACCCTTATAGTCTCTGAAAATCCCTCCAAAGCCCGAATTACCTGGATTACCTTTTGAGGCTCCATCAAAGTTTAGCTGGAACGTATGCTTGGGAGGGGTGGGCCACTTTTTAGGTGAATGACCCAACAGAGGAATTGTTCCTTTGACAACATGTTCTTGATTCTACTGAAGGTTACAATTAGCCCAGATGTTTTGTTCTTGGGGGATAGTAGGAAGGTCTTCCTGATTCTAGGTATGGAGTGAGATGGTTTCCTTGATATTTTGGCAGATTAGTTTCCAAAGATTCTCCAAAGGTGTACAGTGATCCTTGAAGATTCTACGATTTCTTTCCTTCTAGATGGTCCACTTGAGGAAGACCAGAATGAGCTTCCATAAGAAATTTAAAATCTTGATTTGATAAGGATTCTGATCCGAGTTACGAACTGTGGCGATGATGTCTCCATGTATTCTTCCTTCCTTTTGTTATCGGAAACTGACCTTTTCCCATAGCTTGCAAGTGGTATGACAGGAGTGCATGAGATGATTTACAGATTCCTCCTCTTATCTGTAGTTAGGGCACATAAAGGGCCCATGATAGTTCCTCTTCCTCAGATTGTCCCATGTGAGGATCTTGTTATGACATAGGAGCCAGAGAAAGGTGGAAATTTTTGTCCAGTTGGTAGGGTCCCAGACTTTGCTCCAGAGAGGGTCTTTCACCATATGTTCCTTGATAATGATATTATAAGCTTCTCTTGTAGTAAAAGTACCTTTTTATTCATATCCCCATCTGAGGATATCCCTTTCGTTAGATACTTGTATTCTTCTTTTCATTAATTATGAGTCAAGAGTTTGTTGAACTTGTGGTGTTCCTTGTCTTATAATTTGATCCACTTTGGTCCATTACCTGTATCCATGAGGAGAAGAGGGACTCCAAAAGTTTTTAACCTTGTCATATGTCTGCCTGTCCTGCTCTGGAAGTTGCAAATGATAAATTAGGTCCTTTAACTTGGGCATCTGCTCCCAAGAATCTTCCCAAAATCTTGCAGTGTTGTTGTTCTTAACTTCCCAGAAACTATGCTGCTGAATGAGGCTTCTATGTTGCCTGGACGAATTCCAGATTAGGGAGCCCATGCTAACTTGTAACATTCATATTAACTCCTCTGTTGGGTGATTGCTTGCATACTTTGCTATCCAAAGAGTAGCCCAGGGGTTGAGAGGTGTAGTAAGCCATTTCTACGAAATATGGGCTCCCATGACCTCATTGCTATAAGAAGGATCCCTTAATCCAGTACCACTGCCACTCTTTTGAAGAGAAATTGTATCCCATTTGACAAGAGCCCATTTGTGTTTGTGACTTGTGCTACCCCAGAAAAAGGATCTTTGGATATGTTTGATTTCTTTGAGAACCCATTTGGGAGCCGCGAGAATGGAGAAAAGGTATAGCGGCATGGAATGAAGAACGGTTGTAATGAGGACTAGACGACTCGCCATATTTAGGGCTCTGTGTGTCCAAGAGGAAAGGTAGCCTCCAATTTTTCTAGGAGGATCTTCTAGGAAGAATGCTTCAAGGCTGAGGTAGTTAAAGGAGCTCCTAAATATTTGAATAGAAGGATGGCAATAGAAAATCCAAGAATACAGGCTATAGTTGCTTGGGTAATAATAGGGGTATGGAAAAAGAATATATGGGATTTGGATTTATTGATCGTAGCTCCTGTGGCATCCGAGAAGTCCATCAGTAAATATTTGAGCTAACGAGCTTCCTGGATAGAAGGATGACCAAAGAGCATGTTGTCATCAACAAATTGCTAGTGAGTGAAGGCAGAAGAGTTGCGAAGAGAAAAGCCTCTAAGGAGCTGAGATTACTGAGCTAATTTAATGATTCGACCCAATACTTCTGCCATAATAACGAAAATGAATGGGGACAGAGGGTCTCCCTTCCTAATTCCGTGAGGAGGATGAAAAGGAGAGGATGGAATACCATTGATTAGAATAGAAAAGATGGAGAAGGATAAGAGACTCATAACCAATATTACCCAAGGAGGAGCAAAACCAAAAGCAGTTAGATTTTTTTTAATGTACAACCAGCTTAAGCTGTCAAAAGACTTTGAAAGATCTATCTTAAGGAGCATACCTAGCTTCTTGGATTGCTTCAAGGAATGGATTATTTCATGAGTTAGGATGATACCATCAGTAATCTGCCGACCTTCGACGTATCCAGATTGCTCAGGCGAAATAATGAGAGGAAGCAGCAATTTGAGCCTGGAAGCGATGACTTTGGAGACTATCTTGTAGATTATGTTGCATAAGGCAATAGGCTTGTATTTGTCAGGACTACTCGGTGGATCATCCTTGGGAGCCAGGGCAATGAATGTGGCATTCAATCCAGGAAACATCCATCTTAAGGTTCTTGATGCCTCAACCACCTGCCAAACTTCTATTTTTATCAATTCCCAGAAATTGTGGAAAAAGTTAGATGTGAATCCATCCGGGCCTGGTGCTTTCCCCGCTTTAATCTGGCGAGTTGTCATTTCAACCTCCTGTAATTCTATAGGCGTGAGAAGAATTTGGTTATGCTACTCTGAAATAATTTTGGGAATATTTCAAGTAATTTTTCTTATGGCTCGTGATCTATCTCCATGTGGCTCTTGATGCACTTGCTTGAAATAGTTTAGTATTGCGCTTTCAATTTCTGCATGTCTTTCTACCTTAGCCCCCTGCTCATTATGAATGTGAGTTATGTTGTTATGCATTCTGCATTGGATGGTGGTACTATGAAAAAATTTTGTGTTTCTTTCACCATCCTTAAGCCATCTTATTCTTGAATTTTTCCTCCATAACGTTTCTTCCTGTTTGGCCCTCTCTATGATTTGTGCCTCAAGAACTTTTTCCTATTCTGACAGGTCATCATAATGGCCTTCAATGATAATCCTCTGCTGCAAAAGTTTCATATCTTGATTGAGGACGTTCTGAGCCGAGAAAATATTCCCAAAAGAAGTGTGATTCCAATGTTTAATCTTGCGTTTGAGGTGCTTGAGATTTTGCTAAAATTGAAACATCTTTGAACCACTTGGAGGGGAGAAATTGTTCCATTCTGAGTTAATTAAGTTGTTGAAATCTGGATGGGACATCGAGAAAGCCTCAAAGCGAAATGGTATTTGGATTGTGTTCCTAGGATGAGTCCATTGAAGGGAGATTGGCCAGTCATCAGATCTCGCATAAGGCAAGATGGAAGCAGCACAGTCTCCTTCAATATGAATAGCGTTGTCTGAAAGCAAGAATATATCCAAATGGGAGGCGATCTGAGGTAGCCCTGCTCTTTTGTTGCTCCAAGTAAAGAGTCCATTACTGAAAGGCAGATCAATAAGCCAGTTGTTCTGAATAAAGTCTTTAAGGCGTTTCCCTACCTGATTTCCTCTTTTCCTGACTACCTTTTTTTCTTCTAGCCTACTAATCATGTTGAAATCACCCCTTGAAATCCATAATTGGTGCGGCCTATCAGTGCTGATAGCTGCGAGGGTGTTCGGGATTTCTGCTTTATGCATAGCCTCGTGGGGGAAATACACATTGGTTAAAAGCCTGTGTATATTTGTCCCTACGATGTGAAAAATTGCTTGGATGAAATTCTTACTTGCATGGATGTTGTTGAGCCTAATAGCTCAGGTGTCCCATAAGATTTTAATGCCTTCAGATGCCCCATAGACATCCACGGCAGCGGTGAGACCTCCTCGCCAGACTTTTGCTGCAATTCTTTCCAGAGCACTTGAATTGCATTTGGTTTCTTGCAAGGAAAGGATTTGTGGTTTTTCTTGCATAATCATGTTTTTAAGTAGTCTACCTTTCCCTGGGCCATTGAGCCCTCTGATATTCCATGATATTAACTTTATTGGGAAGGATTATGAAGGGAGTTGTAGTACTTTGTTAGCTTGGAGTACCTGCCTGACTCCACTAACATTTCTCCTATTCTGATTGTTTGTTGGAGGTCTATTTTCCTTCCACACTTTTTGATATCTTTGGTAATCAATCTCCCATCCCATGGGCTGCCAGTTTGAATACCTAAATACTTTTTCCTTTGTGCCCGTGAAAGAACCTCCTCTAGATTCTCTAGTTTTCGGTCTGAAATTTTGTCAAAAAATTTTGTTCTACATGCCTGCTCTAGGCCCAAAATGTCTAGTTCCCCAATATCTATACTTTTGGGTTCCTCCTCCATGTGTTGAGATTCATTTAATTCTTCTGTTAGTTCTTTTGATATTCTAGAACCATATTGTAAGTTGTCTACCTCCATTCCTTGAGTATTCCATGCTGGGATCTTGTGTTTATCTGAGGAGGAGGTATCGTTGGGCAGAGGATCTTCTTGGAGCGACTTGGAATCAAAATGCGTCAATTGTTTGTTCTCTGTTGCCTTCTTCTCTAGGGGAGCAGGAATTTCAAAGCTAGGGTCAAATCTATTGCTCGTTGAAGGCTTGGATGAGCTGGGTTGAGGCATTTTTAAATTTGAAGCTGATTTCTTATGGCTTCTCCTTCGACTGGCCACTTTGGTAAAGCCATCAGCGTTAGGCATATCTGGTCCAGCTAGGAATGAGGGTTTTTGAGATAAAGGGTAGTCCCTGAATAAATGACCGAGAGCATGACATCTTCTGCACCTAAATGACACATGTTCATAATCAGTCAACTGAAGCCACTCAACATAGTCATGGAATAAACTTGCCGCATCCGGAAGGGCCTTATTGAGGTGCATGTAGACGCAGATTCGTGCGTAGTAGGTATATCTTCGAAATTTTGTTTCCTTTGCAACTTTTGTAAATTCACCCAAAGCACTACCAATTTCTTGTATAGAAGTTTCATCGCAATACTCCACGGGAAGTGAGTACAATCAAATCCAGACTGGAGCCCAACTAAGATCCTCCTTATCAAGGTTGAAGCACTCTACCCATCCTTTGAGAAACAGGCTAGCGGCATTGAAGAAATAGGGCCCTCCATCCAGAATCCTATTCTAGTCTTCCAGGCAGTTAAAAATGGTTGTGAAGAACCCTTTAGGCCCCAGCTGCAGGGTGATATGTCCTTTTGGGTTCCATTTCACTGTTATCCATCCACGCAACACCTTCTCAGTCGACCAAAGTCCTATGAACTTGCCTATCAGAGCATGGTCCCTCATATATTGTATCTGAGCATTGATTCGATGGCCTGAAAGTACTACTTTCAGACGTTCAGTAGCCACGAGCTTGCATGTTGTCGAGCTAACCTTGGGTTGTTCTTTGTTATCG
Source organism: Pinus taeda (assembly GCA_000404065.3). Lineage (NCBI taxonomy): Eukaryota > Viridiplantae > Streptophyta > Pinopsida > Pinales > Pinaceae > Pinus > Pinus taeda. The sequence goes on along the minus strand of APFE031171439.1, from coordinate 11,011 downwards.
TGTTTTTCCTTTTGTGAGTTTAGATCAGTGTTGTTCTCACTCTGATCCTTTGATTTGTCACCTTCCTTATTCTTTATCCACTCTTCATCATCCATTGGGGAGGAGCTGCGCCCTCCCCCTAGGGGGATTCATGAGGTTCAAAACTGTCTTGCTGGGATCGGAAATTCGTGTTGTCATCAGTGTTAGCAGGTATGTAGTTGTTTGGAGAGACCTGCCATTGTAGAGATCGCCAAAACCCTAGAGAGCAGAGACTCCACTCAAGAGTACAAAATTGATCTAAAATACCAAAAACATTTAGTTCCAATCATTCTTCCACTCACTCTAGACATACCACAAGGATCCTTTGATGGTGTGAGCTAGGTGAATCCTCTTTTCTCTTGATCATATTAACCTTTAAGTTTTAGTGTAAATTTCTCCTTTTCGTTTTATGCCTAAAGGTTTAAGTTATCAAGTTACATATCAATAATAATAATTAACTATTTATATTAATCTAAATAAGATAATACTTTTCATTAAGAAGGAGATAATTGTTTAACAATACACATTGTTTAGGATTGGTAACACCTACATCACCTCCTATTGCAACTCTTCTACTCAAAACGTTCATATTTTTATTATATATGTACAATGAGAGACTCCTTAGTTCTCCTTTGGATCAAAAGAATCCATGAAGGTGAAATAAACTTGGACATGCATAAAAAAACCTTAATGGAATAAAAGAAGCATCCATTGTTTCTTTCACTAAATTGTAATATAATTATGTTCATGCATCCTAAATTGTCTTTCATAATTTCAAAGAAAAAATATCATGAAATGTACACACCTTTCGCATTGAGGATTTTCATTGTTACTATGTCACATAGGCTCCCAACATGCAAACATTAAATGACCCACAAATTTATTCCTTGTTAGTTATTCCCCACATGTTAGTTTTATCCAACAATGTCACAAGTAATTCTTCTTTGTTACTCACTTGATTTTTTTATATATTTTCCACAATTGCGCTATGTTTTTTCTTTCTTCAGGGTTTAAAGCTTATAAACCTTGTCTAGCATTAGTACCCACTAATATGCATAATATAAAGTGTTTAGTGATATTTTCATAAAAATATTGAGAGTTCTAATGATTTTGAAGTTAAAATAATTTTAAGTTATAAACATTGACAAAATAAATTAAAAAATGTCAAAATTGATAACTATTTTTATTTTTTATTTTGGAAAACCATGGAATATTATCCCACTCTAAATATTTCCCCAAACAAAATTGTCTACTACATTTACATTGGAACATTGTTTATTCTATCGAGAGCTCATAGACTATCTGTCAATATCATCTCATTTTTCGCTCTACTTAGTCATGCCCCTTCCTCTTCAAGGGGCATTTAATTCCCAAATAATGAGAACTAAACATGCTTCTTTTATTATACCTAACTACTTTAAGCATTAAATATGTTAATTGAGTATCCTACTAAATATATGTGGGATTTTCCACTTCCTTATTCGTATGGGTCTTTAGCTATGCATAATGATTTCTAACTTCTTCTTTGTCTCATATAATTGTTTGGATAACTTTCTCCTTTTTGACATTCGCTAGGAGTATAAGAAATCTATTGTTCCTTGTTCACATTTGCTGGCAAGGCTCGTTTATTCATGTAGAAAAGTTGGTCATATATATTTTAATTTGTGTGGTCCTATGCATTTTCCTTATGCATATGAAATTAAATGTACGAAGAATTGTGTTGATCATTACACTGGAATATTTTAGGTGTACTGTTAGGTCCCTATATTACTAGTGTAACCCCTTATTGTTATTAATAAAACCACCTTATTATATTTTTGTGCCCATGTATTACCCATATTTATATTATTGTGCCCCATAGAAACCCACTATTATTAGTATTGTGCACTTACATTAATATTGTTATGTAAGCTCTGACTATATTATGACCCCTTAGACTCTTATATACAGAAAGGAGGTCTTGTCATTTGTATCATCGAAGAATTTTTCATGTGTAATGTAAAGGACGTTTCCCCCTCAAACATGCTTATTTCTAAGGCATTGATCTATCTTTTCTGTCTTTTTGTGGGTTGGTTTCATAACATGTATTTATTGAAAAGTAAATCTCAAGCTTTCAAAACTTTTAAGGAATTTCATGTACGGATTGGATATGAAGCATAATCACATATTATCTCTCTTCATATTGTTAATGGAAGATAATGTACTCTAATGTATATGAAAATATCTCTACAAGCATGGGATTCAACGTTATAGCATAGTTCCATAGAATTCTCAACAAAAATATGTAGTTGAAAGAATGAACATTACTATAATTAATATAGATTTCTCAATGAGGATTTTCAAAAATTGAACACTGATGTTTTGGGATGATGTGATTCTATGTGCAATGTATGTGAAAAACTTATGTCCATCTCAAGCTCTTAGAAAATACTCGTAAAATGTGGTATGGATGAAATCCTTTGATAATCCATCACAAGGTCTTTGGTTCATCTACATTCACTTATGTTTTTTATAGTATAGTCATTATTGCATATTGGGTATATTATTGTAAGTTTTTACTTATAACTTTGTGGTTGTGACGTATCAAAATTTGGTTATGGTTCCCTCAAAGGATTTCAACATAATTTCTATTTTTCTCAATGGTTTCAAAATGAACTAAACTTAATACATGGAGTTCCTTCAATATTTTACAATCTTTCTAGAATTATCACTCTATGATTAAAACGTAACTCGATTCTCATCTCGATATAATTTTTCTCTGTACAAGCATATATGTACAATAATAATGTTATTCCCTTTACAAAAAAGTATCGGGTTGAAGGATGTCATCTATATTACTAAGGTTAGACTCTACTTATGTCAAAACCCTCTATAACATTCTTTGCTTGATTAATTTAGATTTATTACAGTCCAAACAAAGGAATTCATTCCTTCCATGTGTAGGTTAATCTATGACCAACTTGGGTTAACTTCTGACATTGTTTTGGGGAAAAAATTCATGCATGCTTTTTCGCCTACCCTTCAGCCTCAAAATACTTATCCAATGCTTCTTCTTTATAGGTTTTCAATGTCGGTTGCAATTTTTTCTTGATGTTGGTCGCAAGGAAATTTGATTTTGTTTGAGTGTAAATAATACCCTTATCTAGCTAGGGATTTTCCCAAAAGGCCTGACACTCGAAACAATGCATGTATATCAATTTCAATTCAAGGGATTTACCCTGTCTTTTTTAGTGAGAATATTTAATTATGAGAAAATAGTTTTGGCTGTCTTATAGCCCCAAGAATGTAAATATTTATTTTTATTCATAAGAGAAATTTATACAATCTATTTACTTGTTACTGTGTGTAATGAAGTGATTCCATGAAAAGTTTAAAATACTATAATATTTGTTATATTTATATTCTATGAGTACAAATTAGATATTCATGTCAACTCGATATATTTTGTTCCTGAATAATGATTGTATATAATTTACTGTTACTATAATTTTCATTGAAGAATAGTATATGCAAATTAGGCAAGAGGCATGTTGAACCCTTGTCATGGGAGTTTGAGAAGGTTGTCCTTTAGGCCCTAGTATAATTATTTTACCCAAGGTTGCTTGTTCCATGCCCAATTGATATGATTCTAGTGCTTTGACCTATAGCAAGCTAAACTAGGTATACATTTATTTTTCTACAAGTTAAACTATGTATAAATTTATTTTTATTACCTGCAATAGTTCTTCTCTGTAGTAGATTACAACAAACTATATTTTTATAGGTGAATAAGGGTTGTTGTGCATGTTTTGTATATTTATCCATTCAAACAAGCTTCTTTAATTAATTACATAATATCCTTTTTCATCTTTGCACACATTCAAGTGTATTATTCTTTTGTGCATGCTTATATATTTATCCATCCAAACAAGCTTATTTAATTTATTATATAATATCATATTGCATCTTTGCACACATTAAAGTGTATTCTTTTTTAGAATATACTTATCTAAGATTTTCTTGATGGAAATATGTTAAAGTATATTACATTCCTCCAACCAATAACTATGTTTCCATGTACTTCCCCCAAGCTCTAACTTCTACTTCCCAGGAAATCAAATAGTAGTCGTTTTCCAATTTACATTTCCTTGACCCTTAGCAACATCTTGCTACTTCTCCTCTGAAGGTTTCTACCTTCAACAATAGGAGAAAAATATATTCTAAATGTGAAAGCTCCCTTTGGTTTTATACTTTGATGTTGCTAGTGATTTTTTTTTCTTTCTCCTTTCTTACTGCTATTATTGGTCACATTCTTTGTTTCATGCTGCTTTGGTTCTTCTTTAACATTCTTTCCTACATGCAATATTTTCTCTCCTTTTTGAAAAAATGCTTCCATATTTGTTCACTACTATGGTGCTCTTCAGTTACTCAAGTTGTTGGTCCTTTTCTCCAAGATGCTTTATCAATTTTCCAATCACGCCTTCAAGTTCTTCAACATAATTTTTCCTATCCCTTTTCTTGTTGTAATTGACCTCTTCTATTTGTTTTTTATTCTATAGTTATGTCCTCAAGGTATTTATCTATTCCTTGATATTTTTCTCCTTTTCATTACGAATCTACAATTTCTTCCCATGCTCCTTACATGCATCACTTAGTCTACCAATTTCATTAGAAAGTTCTTCAACAACAACTAATGCATATTCATATTTAGCTTTAAAGAGAATATAAAGGCGATAATATTTTTCTTCACTAACTAGAATTAAACTATTATTTATGGTTGCTATAAAAAATATATCTCAAAATTAAATCATGATGGTTTATATCTTCAAATCTCTTTTCTTTTTGTACAATTGGTTCAACTGAAGCATTGCTCTTCTTGGATTTGTTCTTTTTCTTCTTATTTTTGTTTCTCTTCTCAATATATTCATCACTTCTATTGTAGCTTGCTCCAAATAACATATGCAATCTATCTCAAACCTCCTTGGTAGATTTCAAATCTCCAACCTTTTCTAAGTCTGCATTATGGAGATCTTCAAGAATAATTCGACTTGCTTGAGAAATTTTCTTCATTTCTTTGGATGAATGTGCATCATCACAATATCCTTCAAAAACAAATATACGTAAGTTATATCCACTAGAAAATAATTTATATTCCACATTTTATTTCCATACCTTGAAATTTTCAGTAGTAAGAATAAGTATTCCTTAAGAGTTCATTCTAATTTTTTTTTCAATTTTTTTCCAACAAACCCTAGATCTACTCTCTAGTGCTCAAGATGAAATAAAGATCGCCACCCTAATATAGGTTGTTGGAAAAAATTGAACACTACTGAGAGGGGGGAAAGGCAGTGAATCAATAATGTGACTTGTTATACAATTTTACAACTTTAAAATTCTTACTAAATCATAGATAGTTGATTAGCAACAACTCATCAAAAAATTGTAGATCTATGCGCAATAATAAGTAACAAGTAAACCATCCGAGTAACATAATATATCTGGTGGGAAAACCTTCACCAGGAAAAAAATCCAACCCTTGCTACGTTTGCACTGTTCTAAATCTTCTATTAATAAAATAACGTATTTTAAACAGATGAATGACTCCTATCAGTCAGGAGACTCTACCTCATATATTATTGGTTAACACCGATCAACCTGGACACTCAATACTACTGATAAAATCAAAATACTATGTTCTCACATGGATCAATGAACTACCATCCGCTGAAAGCCGCCACATCAAACAGTCCTCACCTAACTCCAATTGGATGGAGAAATTGTTCCTTTCGCTGAAGCTTCACCATCAATGCTCCACATCCATGAAGTCATTTCTCCTCTACTCTATAAGGACCTCGTTTTATCTGTTTTCATACTAGATCCCAAGACTTTGTAGTCAAAATGATTCAACTTTGTAATACGATCTCCAACAACAAGACACAATAAATAAATCAAATAAAATCACCAGAAACATATGTTCTCCACTCAAGAAAAAATAGTGGCCACAATATAATCATTAAATCTACAACAATATAATCATCCAATGGCATACACATATCATAATCTCAACTATCATATAAAACCCTCACTCCAAACTGTGAATTATGCATAATATAATTATAAGCATACAACACAACGGTTATGTGTCAAATTCACTAAAAATGCCTACAAAACAATAGTGAGAATCTCAAATATGGAGCTATACTAAACTCTCCATCCCTACCAACACCTTTGGTACAATACTTTGCTTCTTTGATGTGCAATTTGAAGTTCTGAATCAAAACACTACTTCAGTAAATAGATCTACTCATTCTATTTCCAATGGAATGCATACATTGAAGCATCTATGCTCACAACTAGGTCTGAAGCATACTCACACAATGCAACCTTATGTAACTTACATTATCACTCGATCAACCATAAACCATCTGAAAAAATAAATAAGATAAAACATGCAGGGTGAATTGCGCTTTTGGACTAGGATCAAAACTGCACATGGTTGAAAAAATCAAGCCACTACCACCACTACTTGTGCACTAAAGGTGTTCACACAATTAGAGAACTTTTTCAAACAATTCTTGACCTTTAAAAATTAATTTAGAATCTTCTAAGAATTTCCATGCCGAAATACCTTTGATTTCCATGAGGAATCCAAAGATTTTTTCATGGAATTTAAACCGCACAAAGAGAGCTAATTGATCTTGGTTTCAACCGCATGGACAAGCCTATCTCCATGTAGTTGAATCCCTTCAATCGCATGCACATGCTTAGCTCCATGTGGTTGGGGAAAAACATAAGGAAAAACATAGAATCTCAGCCCAGAGTCTCTACCACCTATTTGGTTACCTTCTCAACTCCTTTTCAAGCCTCCAAGCCTCTATGATATCCTTTGACACCTGTGTATATGGACAGAAGAAGTCTCCAAATTGATACTACCATGTTTTCCTATGTGTTAGCAAACAGCAGTTGGAAAACCTGCAAGCAAGTCCTGTGCTCTCCATAAACACTTACATAAGCTACAACACATATGTACAAACCTACAACACACTATATCAGGTCTCCAAAATATTCATAAAGTCAATGCACTGCTGCAATAAGTCATGAACAAGAACATAAGCATGATGACCTAATCTGTCATATTCCTCAGCAAGTAAATACCACTAAGACATGATCAATTGCTAATCACTGCCATCATCCTCCATCATGAAAAGGTTGCATAAAGGGTTAACATCAATGCCAACATCACCATATCAATACCAACTCAACTAGTTTCAACCATGCTACATGAATTATATCAAACAGATTAGCTACACTACATAGGGTTGACATCAATACCAACATGAGATAGCTACCATCATGAACCAATACCAACATCAAATCGCTAAAACCATGTGCACCATAATGCGAAGATGAAAAATATCGCATTATAATAAATTTCAAACCATTCCATATATCTACATATGTATCTAAAAATAATAAAATTGTACATAGTACCTACAAGATCATGTGTTATGATATATGAAGGTTTTAATTTCTCCAAATATATTTGGCACATGTTTAGTTCCACATATTCAACATTGAATCTCTCCTAAAGTTCTATTTCTATCATGTCAAGAAAGTTTTTAATGTTGGCTTGTGGGAATTTACGTCTCCACAACTTTAACATGTCTCTTTGATTGGATCATGGTCTAGTATTCTAATGCCAAAAAATTTGTACTAATACATTAAAAAAATCAACTAACTTCATGTTTAATGAGGAAATACAATAATAAAGGCGTAATAATAAATTCAAATTGAATTATCAAGAAAATTATTTCAAATATTTTTTCTATTTACTTTAAAAATATGGTATGCGTGTGACATCAAATAGTGTTTCCTTGTGGAACTTTTTACAATAGATTCTAATATTTCATGACGACCAACAGTAAAATATTTTGAATAACAAGCCTTTTTATTGTATTAAAAATAGCTTGATGGTTTATAACAATGTGATTACTAGTGTCTAATATTTTAACTAATTTAATGCCTAAAATTATCGTAACAAAAACTAAAGAATGTGAATGTGAATTTAAGAAAGTAAAAAAATTAATTTAGGTGCATTATTTTTTATTCAAAAACTCATTTCAAAATTTTGTTTCATTACAGATAACTATTTCATGCATGTAATTCAACTTCAAGGACCATTAGAGAAATTTGATCCACATCAATACATCTAGGAGTTCATTGTGCACTAGATAGTTGAAGCAAGGAAGGTGGACACGAAGTGTGGATCCCTTCATTAGTACATTATAGAACTTCATGCACTTGATGGTTGTGATGAGGAGTGCAATCACTAATTTTCTAGTCTTCATAGTAAAAATACAAGTATTTGCATTGATTTTGCAAATGAGATTCCTCTATTAGGAATAACATCATGGAGAAAAGAAATCAAAATGAATGCAAAATTAAAACATAGAATGACATAATACAGATGCGACATCAGTATATATCACTCACTTGATTTAGGATACATCCATAAAGAAAATATATTCCTTCCTTCTATTTCATCAAAGAAAAGGAAGGAGTACAACATACAACACATACACTACATTCTCCTAATTTCTCTCTCATAGTCTCCTCTCTCTTGATTACAAAGCTCTCTTCATCATACACAACCAAAATACAATTTGATAATAAAAACTACAATATAGTTAGAAGGAAAAAAATCCCGAATGTAGCTTCTGCCATCATATCCATGACTTGATGATGAATTTTGCGAGGCATAACCCCTCACCAATAAGGAATAAGGATCTAAATGTGGATATTAACAATAATTATAAATCAAGAAGATAATTAGGCTCCACAACTAACCAAACTCCACACTAGAAGGTTGTGAATTATTTAGTTCTTTAATTTGCACCACTGGATACTACATAATGGATATTTTGAATGTTTTATTCAACTACGTTATCGTTTTTTATGGAAGATTGATTTGATGTTAACTTAACATTGGAATATGAATGGTGTCGATTGGATGCATATGCTTTTCCGCTAGAAATGAACTAGACTCCACCATGCCATCAATTGTGTAAGGATTTGAGTAAGGGATGGGTGGATACATATGTTTATCCATACCTAAACTTAATTTTGTCTTAGATATTAGACATTTTCAAGGGGTAATTACTTCCTTCTAGAATTTCCTAAAAAATTTCCTAAGTTTCTTATCTCTAAAATATTTTAATAAAATAAGAATATGCCAAAATATTCAAAAAAATCACTTTCACAATAGAATAATAACTTAAATAAAATATTTGCGACATGAGTTTTTTTTAACAGTGACATGTAAGTGTTATTAGGATACAAAGTGATGGAAAAAAATGTTTTTTTTCTTAAACATACATTAATGCAAGCAAAGTAATAACACAACAACATTAATAATTTGCATGCATTCCTATTATAATGTATACACTAAGGTAAAGTATAGGGAAGAATGTAAAAATGAAGGGAGAAGGGAAGAATATGGGGAGAAAGAGAGATGGAGGGGTTAGAGATAGAGAGATAAAGAGGGAGATAGGGATAAAAATAGATAAACATAAGGAAAGAAAGAAAAAAAGGCATAGGGAAAAGGGGAGAGAGGGGGGAATGAGGTGAAAACAGTGAGTGATGACAAAAATAAAAGAGAAAGAGCGGGGAATAGGGAAACAAAGACTAAGATAAAATAAGGGATGAGAAGAGGGTGAGTGATAGCAAAACATATTAAAAAGGTGTAGAGGGATGGGGGGATTAGAGAGAGAGAGGGGGAGGCATTCAAAGTCTATACATAGGGAGAAAGAGTTAAAGAAGGGGATAGGGAATGAAATATAGAGAGGGGGATCTAGAATAATAGGGGAAGATATAGAGATATTGATGGGGAAAGGTAGATGGCGGGAAGGGTGAAATAGGGAAAGGGGAGGAAGGGTTATATAAAGTTGTATATAGACAAGGGTATTATGGATAGAGAGAATGATGAGGCAAGGAATCAAGAGAGATGTGGCCGAATACGGAGAGGGAAAGTGAGAGAGAAACAGAAATATAATGGTAAAGAGCAAGAGAGAGGGATAGGTGAGGAGGGAGAAACTGGGTGTAGTGAGACATTTGTAAAACACTCAATGAATGGGAGAGATAAATGGGTAGGGAGAGCGAGAAATAGGGAGTAGAGTGTTAGGGAGAGATATGAAGTAGTGTAGGAAAGGAGGAAGATGGAGGAATATATGCAGAAGTATAGGGAGAGAGGCAAAAGAAGGATAGGTGGAGGACGGAGTGAGAAATAAGCGGAAAGGTTAATGGAAAGAAGGAGTGATATGGAAAGAGAGAGGATGATGAAGGAAAAATGAAAGTGGTGTTAGATATAGACAATGTTTTGATGGTAAAGGGAAAGAGTGAGAGATGGATAAACGGAAATAGAGAGGGGATGGAGAAAGGGAGATAGAGAGATAGAGAATCAATGATAGTTAGGGTAGGAAAGATAAAAAGCAATATGAAAAGAGGTAGAGAGGGAGTTTTAGGGGGACATGGAGAGAGAGGGAAGGTTGATTTTTGAAGAGGGAGAGAGAAGGGAAAATAAAGAGAGAGAAGGGTGAATATGGAAAGGGATATAGAGAGAAACAAATAAATAAATAAGGATAGAGATACAAATGTAGAGGAAAATAGAGAAAGAGATATAAGGAGGGAAAGATGGGGGTAGAGAGAAACAAATAGGGAAAGGGGGAGAGATAGTGGGGAAGAAGGAGAATATGGAGAGAGAGAGTGACATGAAATGGAAGAGATAGGGAGGAATATGGAAAGAATAAATGAGATAGAAAGAGGAATAAGAAAGGGGGGATAGATATAAATGAATAGAGAAAGGAATTAATAGAGAGGAAATTTTTAGGGAAAGAGAGATAGAGGGATATGGTAGAGATACATATAGATAGAGAGAAATGCATAGGGAAATTGGAGGAGAGAGAGAGATGGGAAAGGGAAGTGGGGTATGGAAAGGGTGAGAGAGATATAAAGATGG